>JAOBRC010577898.1:0-11073 GCA_027575255.1 Scolionema suvaense
AGCAACTGATTCCATGCATGGATTATTACTAATTTGAGTTAACTGTAAGTGCACATTTGTTATGACAGACCCATGAGGAACAGATACGAATTGAAACCGGATGATTGTACGGATCCCAGGATCTGCATTACTGAGGAGAAGAAGAGTTGTGTTGCAGTCACTTCCCCACAGAACTGACCAATCAGAAGTTTCAACATAGACAATTCGAGATACTTCATCAGGCTGAAGCTCATTATCTAGAAAAATGATGAAAAAGCACAATAATTAAAAGACAAACACGAGAAACCTAAACCTTGTATGCTCGCAAGCAACATTAATGAGTCGCACCTATTAAAACATGCCACGCATAGTAATTCGAAAAACAACAACAGACAAATAGGGGCAAGGCTACATCAAGCTAACCAGTAGCCTTCGTACAAGACCCAACGATTGAGAGATCGTATAGGGTCTTTGCATCGGCACTTGTTTTACAGTCCTGCTAATTCTCCATGCTCTATTGTTAACTGATTATGTGAACGCTGACACATGCAAGATTTGATGCATAACTTATTAGGCAGACTTCATAGATTGGGAGAACGCGAAAAGATTATGCAGAAAATGCGTCTAGTCCGCTGAATATGTGCTTGCAGGGAATAATTAGTAAACGGCTGGACAGCAAATCGTGCTCTGATGCAAAGACCCTATACGATGATCAAAATCGTGAAGGGTTTGTGCGAAGGCTAGCTAACCAGGGCATGCTACGAAAAGAACATTTGAAGCGCTTCTATGAAGATATACAAGGAATCTATAGGTATGTCATACTGATGTTTACAGAATCAGGTTAAATCTCGTTGTTGGCCCGAATATTATATTAGATAGTGTAAACAGTGGGTAACTCTTCTGAAAAGAACTACACAATGAAGTAGTGGTGTGATCAGTCATACCTAAGACTAGTTTGAGAGACGGATACTACTTTACAATGAACTACCAGGGCCTTTGTAAAGACTATATGCATCCCCTCATGCCACTGAACATGAAAACCACAGATATTGCTTGGACGTGCACACTTAAGTCAAATCAGTTCCCACCCAAGAAGGCCAGTTCAATTTTTTTCCAGGGTAGGTATTTTCACACTGAAAAGTTGCTAATGCCTCATACTCAACAGTGGTGACCTGATAGTAGAAAAGAATAAAAGGAATCAAGAAGGTAAACGAACTTCCTATTGTCTTTTTACGCCAGCTGATTTAAGCCAGCCGCCAAACGTAAATTAGAATTTAAGTAGATTACATTCATTTTAAAAAGACCTGGCAATATGCAAGAAGACTGACAAAAACTAAGCCTTGCTCATATGATTATAAGTTTGCCGCATTGTACCTCTTTCCTCGTTGGACACAAAAGAATGAACTAAAGCTTACTCAGGAATTTACAGGTACAGCATGACCAGCGACAGCAGGAAATATTTTGATGGTTTTTCAATATGATAAAACACTTATAGCTCTTTCTGTATGTGATATCTCCAGAGCAGGCTCGAAATCGACCCCTCATTTCTGTGATACCCACAGAGCGAGTACTATGTAGAAGTTTTGTGGCTTGGCGACGAAGTTTGACATTGCCCCATTGAGTAATTCTGATTTTTAAAAAATATAACAATAAACTGCGCTAGACAATCTCTCCAAATCTTGATTCTGGTCAATTTGTAATCAAGAAGTTTTGGAAACCAACTTCCCAACACTTACATAAGTAGAGACATGTGTGATATATGTAGCATCAGTGACATCAAATCAACATTTCTTCAAATGAACACAAAGAGAGAGAAACATGGGTACAGAGCAGCAAGCCTGAGGTAGTCACACTGCTAAACTCGACTAAAAAATCTCGGCTAACTGTTTCTAGGGATGAACTCAGGTCACAATACCTGCTCCTAATCACAGTGCCAATGTAAGAAGCAGAGCCAGACCTAGGTAACCATTCTAAAACACCAGAGAAATTCATCAGTTCATGAGCTGCATCAGGATTTCGGTAGCTAAGGGCGCATACAAGTGCACCAAGCAGTAGTGGCCAACTACCACTAGAAGCAGTGAACCAGTTTAGGAATAGTATCATGGCAATGTTTTACCCAAAAAGAATAGGTAATATAAGCACTAGAACCGTCGATATGAGGAGCTTTCACACCGGTTACAGCTCTATCATTGCAATGTAGCTAACAACCATGCATTGGCGTCAAACGTTATGTTTGTAGCTTGAAGTTGTTACGGTCATACTTTGCTTTCCATCTTGTTTCTTGCTGACGATGGTGGTCGCTAATAAACCACTATTTTGAGATAACAAAATTGATCTAGGTACTTTCTCCATAGTAAGACATTTAAGACGTTTATTTTTCGGTCTTAAGTTTATTACACACTCACATACAATATCTTTGCTCAAGAATGAAAAGTTCATGTACAGTTCCATGCTCACTTAGTTTACCGTAGCATGATACAGAGAATTCTAACAATCAAGAAATCTGGAAGAATCAGTCTAGACGTTGATGTATTCTAATACAAATGTATAATAAAACGTACCATTTCTAGATGTTGCGCCAGCATCTCTGCAAGGTCCAGTACCAGGAGTGCCTGTACAGGTGGCCTGCACAGCAAATTCACCAATATCATCAACCGATGCCAGCTGAAAGTCGGAAAACTCTGAGAAAAAATTTGAGCAAGAAATACTTGTCTCACCACTCGTAATTGATGTAATAAACAAAATGCGCAGACAAGGAAAACTACAGCCAGTGCAACTTGTTGTCCTCAAAATGGTGTGGTATAAACCGCAGAAACCATTTAAATGGGTAAAAAAAAATAAAATAATAACAGGGTAAATAGGCATAACAGGCCAATTCACAAGACACGCCGTACATAGCATGCACAGACTAGGTTTTCATATTTCATCAATGAATTTCTACCTTGTCAGATTTAAAAACATGACTTATTTTGTTAATGTTGAGAATACTTTTTCATACCGCCTTCTTTTGGGTGCGATTTAGCAAGTTGGTGTCAGTAACGTCAGGAAAAACGATTGCCCTCCTAAAGCATTTGGAACGTACCAGAGTGTGTGGGTGCTATAGAACCTCTTATATAAAAGACTTGACATAAACTATAACCAATAACTGGAAGGATATATATTTTATGGTGATTTTGCCACTGATTATACAATTGATAAACAATTGCATTTGCGGATCTAGGGGGAAGCATCAGGAACAGATGCTACCCTCAGATTGTCCTGTAACTATCAGCCAATAACATACCTCTATTCAATTTAACCACTCACTCAGACTCCACTTTCCTCCTACTGTTGTTCCTACTTGTGTTCTGTATTGCAGCAGGAAACCATTATGGTTTTCTGAATGGCCACATGATATTGCCTGATTACAGGACAATCAAGATTCACAATAATATGGCTTCAACATATACTGGCATAATGAACATGAAGTGGCTAATCGCTACCCATTCTAGCATAATGTATTGAACAGCGTGACAGGCGTGAAGCTTGCTCCTCTCTTTTCAAAATGTGTTTAAAAGAATTGGCAGTGGGCAAGCAAGCAAGCCTGTGTGGCGTAGTATACTGGCTAGGGTTTCGCAGTGCGAGAGTGAACAAAACGCAGCATATAGGCTTGTCTGTGAGCCGTGTCTTCGCATCTTTGTTTGAAAGTAGAGTTAAGATAGATGAACTCTGCTTTAATAAAAGAACAGAAAAGAATAATTATATACTTTTGCAGCTACTTGTGAAAATGCTTGAAAAATGTTGCTAGAATCTTGGTCCATTAGAAAGTATAATGTCAATATGCAAGAGAACTCCAGATTGCAGCAGAAAATGCTCTCTCAGATTTTATTCTGGATCTGCCCATGAATCCAGGTCACATAACAAATTCGATAGTTTCTACTTCTTTCAGACTAGAAAGGTTTTCTGATAACGGAGCGCAACGTATAGAAGTGTTGAGCACAAGAACATCTTCTTCGTGATCAAGTGGTGAATGGCTACAGCATTCTATGAGAACAATCAGAAAAAGAGTGCCTATCCGCTTGCTTCCAACTGTATCCATGCATAACAAAATGCGCTACAGATGATGTATGTAAGACTGCTCATGCTATATGTATGAGTATTGCAGCAGTGACTATGACACATTACAAATAGATATGGCAGCATCACGCTGCTCGTAAAATGACGCTACTTACGCTATCAACTAGAAAGAAAATTTTAAGCACTGATCCCTTTAATACGTACAACTACAACAAAAATAGGTCCCTCACTAGTTGACCTTCCTTTCCTGATCCGAGCATAGCCATATAACAATAAGTTGAAGATGATTGCTAACAGATGGATCTTTCGTATTCAATAAACTTACAAAAGAGGGGCAGACACATGCAATCAAATACACAGAAACATTTATCTCCATTGCACTTGAAAAACAAAAATACACGGGCAGATAATAGAACTGTCATAAAAGACTCACCCATCCTAGCAGCCTCTTCATCAATAATGGTCCACCATACCCTCAAATCGCTGACACGGATTTGAGCGCCAGCACTGTATTGGTACCATCTCCCAACATGCAACTCATAAGGCATGACCCGGTCATCAAAAAGAAGATCAGGACTGACAGTTGTAGTTTGAAGCACAAAATCTTTGTAAAATCTTACGGTATCATTAGCAACTCTGGAAAAGTCGCACACAACAAATATTGTTTTCCACTCTTCAGGATCAGGATCAGAAGCAACAGACTGCCACAACATTCCATGCGCACGCAGAGTAACTCTGATGGTATCACTCTGGCGATATATACCAAAGCCAGCACCAGGCATGGATGTGTGCATCATATGGAGACCCATTGAAAGGAACGGCTTTCTGTATGAGGTACCTAGATCAGACATATGAAGGATAAGTGTAGAGAAAATAGAGTGGAATGGCCTGAACTGCTATTATAGGTTCGAACTGCAAAAGGCCAGTGGTCTCAGGAAACAGAAGGAAAGAATCCAATAGCAAAAGCAAGACAAAATAATAGAGAAGAACTCAAGTAACTTATCCCTGCTGTAAGAAACAACAGAGGGTACATAGAGCACCACAAAATTGGGAATAATAAATGAAATGAACATACTACACTTTGCTTCTTGAGGATGTAAAGAAGGTGTGTCCTCTGCACATGTTAGCCTATGTGAGCACTTTACAGAGAAAAGTATCCACAAACATAACTTTGGACAGGCATGTTATACAGGCAACTTAAGCAAGGTCTCTAGAGTAAAAGACACTTTCCGAAGGGCACCACTTCCGAAGAAAACAAAATAAGTATAGCTTTTAGAAGACTAACGCTGAAAGCAACATGAACATAAAATATTTCCGCCCGTGAAGCTGGCGCTGAGAAGGCAGAGCAATTTTCAAGCTAAGTTTTCAATTTACTGTTCCATAATCAATTCGAATGCTGGTCAAACTCTTGCAAAACAAGGACAAAGAGGAAAAGCTTACTTCTAATCCCGAAGACCAAGTGTAATTATTACAGTATTGATACATATAAATCTATAACTTTTGTTTCATATATTACTCAACCAGCATTAGTGACTACACACTCAGTTTCGCTTCCCCACAATATTCACCAAGCGAAAATCCAGCTTTCGGGCCACTTCAAAAATACCCTCTCGATCTGCCCTCTGATTACTGCAGAAAAGACAACCTAAATTTACACATTCCTTCTCAAAAAATGCTTCATTACCCTCAGCTTGTGAGTAGATGTAGAACAGAAATGCAACTATAGAAGAAAAAGTGAAATCTGTGCTCTATAGAATTGCAATGCCGCCTATGTATATGTTTTCAGAAACCAGGATCTATTTTAACTTATACCACAGCAAAAAAACTTAACAAAGAACAGTTTCATGACAAAATGAATCCCATCACCGAGTATTTTCCATACCTGCACATAGAAAACGAACGTCTAAGAGCTTGTGAGTACCAGGACAAGGATCGCCTTGCAAAAAAGCTGGGTTCACATTCACAGTACAAGACGTTTGACCATCACACAAAGGTTTCAGCACTTCTTGGGGTTTCACTGCATCTCCACAATTCGTATTCAAAATACTTGCACTTGGACAAAGAGTTGATTCTTTCCTACCATAAAATACACCAATGATGGAGATAGTTCCGCTTGCACATGTGATAGCAAATGTGCCACCATCACAACCATAAGCTTGATAGAGTAGGTCAACTCCACCTACAAAATGAATTGACAATTTCATAAACACTACTCGGGGCTTATTTTAGCCCCATATTGCTATCGACTATCGAACGCAACAGGCAGCCCCTCAAGGTTCAAAACAATAAGATCCTTTGAAAAACATGAAAAAAGCTGCCCGTTTTCTGGAAATCGAACACAAGCCCTGCCCCTCCTATGACCTGCTACTTTCTTATACATTGCTGCTTTACAGCGTTGTTCAAGAAAAAAAGCCATGTATCAACATCAGTGCTGATGTGATTGACAGACAACAACAAACATGAGATTTATTTTCACAAATATATTGGTTTCGCAAGCACTTTGATCAATTCAATTCTTGTTCACTAGTCAACAAAATGAATAAACAAAACTACAAACAAGGTTTCCACAAGTCAGAGGGATAGGATCCGATAGGACATAATATTTTTTGAGAATATTAATGCAAAGTAACAGCATTACCACTAGGACTCTAAATCTAAAGCATTTCAACCAGAGGCACAACAAAAAGAAAGATGTCTTCATCTTCATACTCAATTAACAAATTTCACCATCCATCCCAAAATTCTGATCCTGGTCAAACCCTTATAATTTCAATTTGCCCAGCCTATGTGATTGCTGTTGTTTCTATGTTGAATAGAACTAATTTTGCTCAAAATAGTGATATTTATTTTGAGTCTCCTACCAGATACTGCCCCTTTACAAGGTAAAGCAACATTTTGTGCCATACTGGAAACAAATTAGTCATGGAGGGAGCTTGTGTGATGCAAATTAATGACACGGTTTACAGGAAAATAGACGGTTCAGACTTAATCTACCAGCCGTGTAAATCTAGTAGAGATCGGATACAAAATGAAAAACAAATAAAAGCATAGAGAGAAGGTCTAGTATACTCCCAGCCATCTTTACATACTGACTTTGTGATTACAAATACTAAATTTCAGCATATTTAATACATTGACAAAATCTGGTACCTTTCGTTAGAGCCTTTCTTCAGGGTAGAGGTCTCAAACTAAGGGTGCAACGTTTGAACCCTTAAAGACGCCTGTGACGGACGAAATCGAGCCGCGCGCATTTAGCCTGACCCTATTTTTTTATTGCCTGGATATACCAGGCAATGCCACAGTGTCCAACCTGATGAGAATCTGGGATGTAATTATTCTGGCTCAGTGGCGTTGGAAGTTTGTTTACATGGCTGCTTTGAAGCTCTGATGGCAGCAGCTTACTGGCGGTGATCATGCGACTGAATGGAGGAACAAAAAGGCCACCAGCTCCAGAAAATAAAGCGCTTGCAGCTAGTGTTATCAGTTGAGTGAGCTATTGCCGTAGACAAGTCATTTTGGCTCAAAATCAGTTTGTTTTCATAAACAGCCAGTGGACAGTCGGTATGTGAGATGTTGTGAAGAGAGAAATTGTATTCTGACTTGCTGTTTGAGATTTATTTTGAATAATGTTGCGTGGGGCGATGAGTTCGCAGTACTTTTCGGCTTATGTTTGCGCGGAAGCAGCAGTTCGTTTAGGTAGGTGTTAGCAGTATTTATTTACGCAACAAAGTTTTCAAGATGAATAATTTGCTGACCTGTCCTTCCATCACAGGCGTCTTTCACGTGAGATATCTGATTTTCAACCAATAATAAGAGACACTCCAAAACAAAATCCAAAGACTCTGCCAATTACAGACAAAAATCTAAGGAAATGGCAATGCTTTTATACGAGATTAGATATCAGTATAAAAGCATTGCTTCAAAAGAGACAACATCATACCTTTGACAGTTATCAGAACACTGAATCCTCCATCGCAAAAACCCGAGTTAGCCATACAACTGAATGGAATCGACTCAGTGTGTGTCTCCAGCCAGTCTTCGTGCAAAACAAAATCAGTTGGCTGTGAAGTAGAATATTTTGAAAGTCTTAGCCCATCAATCAAGAACAGATTTAGTGTTCCTTCTAGGTCTTTCACTTCGGCAAATGCACCAGCCGGAAGAACTTGAGAGGATGAGGCTGTTAGATTATGATTCAGGGCAGTGAACTTCCAGTGATGATCAGCTGAATAAGCACAATTGATAAACGCAAGTTAAGTGTACAACCTTTACAAACAACTCATATGAAATTTATTAGCAAATCTTGTGCAAACAACAACAAAAAAACAAAACAAAACAAGCACATACGTATCGGTGGGTTCCTAGCCAGCTCACAGCCTCTGCTCAAAGCAAGTTCTCTAAGAGTCTGCTCACTTTGGCGTGAATCTCCATTTTCCAAATTAGCAAATTTTCAAATTAGCAAATTTGGTTAATTATTATTGCAGCATAATTGCCAAACGCAGAAATGCTGTGAAAGGTATAACAGACCAAGCAAGCAAGTGAAGCGCAGTGCGCTTGATGTGGTCAGGCTATGGATTCCTACAAGGATTTACTTACAAATAATGAGACAGAACATTGAACACAGATTTTATTCTTGGACTAGCAATTTTCTATGTTCCACTAGGAACCGTCAGAAAAAGACAAAATATGCACTTCCAAATGCAGGAGATTGCAGCCATGAGGACTAGTTCCCAACTCAAACACAAAACGACATTTTCATTTCATAAAGTAAAACTATTGATTACAGTGGACAAATATGCTGCCAAACCTTTTCAATTTAATGTCTTCCTCTTCTGTCTACTTCCACACACAATTGAGACAACAAAATTTAGATCGGGCCATGTTGTCAAGATACACCAAGGTTTGAACCTATTCCCGACACACTATCTTGGATCGAGGACAACATCAGACTTCAAACTTGGCATTGATATAAAAAAACGTGCTATATATTGCTAGGAAGTAAGGATGGCCACTAAAAATCGCTGAGATTTTATAAAAGTTATGATTCCAAGTCATGCTTAACAAAAATAACGGTCCCAAGTCACCCGTATGAATCAGATTTCCCTATAATTTGTGAAATGAAAGATTCGAAGTAAAGAAATAACTCTGCTGATGGAATGGGTTTGGACTCACAGAATTGCCGACAGTGAGAATTGAACCCGTGCCAGCGATGATTCTTCCAGAACGTCGAAGACGTCAATTTAAACAATAAGCGTTATTATGGGAACACCAAAAAACATATTTGGATTTTTTGCATCAAAATCTACAGGTGAAGTTTACAAGAGGTTACAACAGGATTTTGTATCGTTACCAGCGGTGAATGAAGTAATTGAACTCTGAGGCAGAAAACCACTTTCTGCAGTAGATGGCGAGTTATTGAAAAGGTAAAGGTGAAAACTCCTTCCAACTGGGATAGAGCCGGAATCAGCTGCAGCATCTGTGTTGTTTCCTTTAGCAGGGGTGAATGAGGTTAAGTAATTAAACAACAAGATATTGCCATAACAATTGTAAGGCAGCACTACAAAAGAGTTACAAAAAACACTGCAAAACGTCAAACTGTCAGCTTATGAATTTTGAACACGTGGAATTTTTGCAGAATACCGTAATCTTATGTTTGTTACAATTTGTGTAATGGATGTACTTTCACCCAATCCCATATTGAGGTATACTGAATCAACTGACGTACTTAAACATTTGAGCATTACTACAAAATACATACATACGCAACAGTTAGTGCTTCGTCTAGCGAAATCCAGTCTTCTGACCCCAGGGTCCAACACTGGTGCTTGTCCTGGTTTCATTTAAATACATTAAAATACAATTGTTTAAGTGAATAAATATCCCGGTATTTGTTCTGCTTATCAAGTGGATGATTGACAAATATTTCACTAAGGGTGACAAAAAATTCTGTGATTGTGTATTTAGTACAAAGTAAAATCACTTTACCTCGCCTCCAGTTCTTGCCATAGAGGGCAACACTTAATGACTGCTTCCTTCCAGTACCATCCCAAGTTACTGGAACAATTCGGAAGATTTTCCTCCTTTTTGCGTGACTCAGAGACAACATGCAAGGGTTCTCCATACAATTGAATATCTGAGACAGATTGACACATATGCCACATGATGTACAAATAAACAAAAGCACACACAAATTTTGATAATCCTAAAAGCATCTTCAAAGACCTTCATTTTTGTCTTGGAAACCATGAAGTTTACATGAAATTATGAGTAACGAATGTAACATGGAAACCTATGATGCAGTATGATTTCCCTGAAGAAAGCAAACGACAGCATGGATTTCTACCCCATCCCTGTTGCCCCAAGCCAATGTCATTAGCATGACGTTTGTTCTGTTGATGTATGGGACCTCAACACAGAGGTACCCAATAGAGTGGTAACAGACTACACTAGTATTAGATCAATGTTACTCAAAAGACAAAATAATGCAAATAATTAAATACGAATGCCTGTAAACAGTATCGCAAAACAATCATAATTAACAAACTGTAGCCTTAATAAAAAACTAAAAGCACAATGAACATTACTTACACCGGCAAATTTAGTATCTGATACCAAACAAAAATTATTGGAATATTTTATACATACACAAGATAGATGAGGGAATTTCCAGTGAGCTACAAATTGAGAGAAATCTAACATTTGTAATTGTCAGAAATAGCTAAAGTATTTCCAGCGGTAAATTATTTCATCCGTAGTGCAAGAAGAGGTTACTGCATTCAGTAGAAACAAAATGCTTTGTGCCCCAGACCAAGCTTGCATATAACTGAGCAGAAAAGAGCAGATATCAGACATCAAGTTCCTCATCTTAAAAGTAAAATGAACAACTGTGTCACGTGCATTCAGCCAAGAAATTTAAATAATAACACAATCAGAAGAAGCGCTTTAACATTCAATTTTAATCGTTTTTCTCATCACACCTTGGCCACTCCGATCTGCTCATGAACTCTCATGGAAGACTCCTGATCTCCAATAGCAAACACG
>JAOBRC010578120.1:0-11072 GCA_027575255.1 Scolionema suvaense
AAGCCTTAACCTTATAAAATATGCATGACGTACACAATTCGTAGAAAAACATCTGGTCACTGTATTGGGGGCTGTAGCGCTGTAGCGCTATAGCGCCGCAGGGCTGGGGGCTGTTAAACGTGCACAGCCCTAATTAAACCCCTCGCATGAACATGTTTCTATGGCAACCAGTCGATACAATGCACCTGTGCACATCTTCACAACTGGATAAATCAAATAGGATTGCATTACGAGCAAAGCAGAAGACCATTAAATCCTTAATCGTGACTTCATACTAGTGATAAAATCTTTTATGTTCTTGACGTCCTATATTTACTCCTCCTGCATTTCGGTTTATCTCCTTTTTTCGTTCTTCCTACATTTCTTAGCTTTTGCTTTGTTTTTTTACTCCCTTACCAGTGCGTGAAATAATTCTTCTCGTCAAATGCTGGCAGATGCTGCCATAATTCTTTCAAAGGGTGGACCACCTATCCGAATTAGCACTTGCTATTGGTGGCCTTCCCTTCACTTTACATAAATACCTAATTACGAATGTATGTTACGGATTGTATAGTGAGAAAACATATCTTGAATCTTGAATCTTGAACAATAGCATAATTACTTCTTGCGACGTTTAAGGAAGTTCAAAGGTGCGAACCTACTGGGCCTCCCAACCTTTGTAGGGTTAATACAAACTGGAGGTAACTGTGACACTGAGATAGCAACACACGAAAATACAATAAGTAACAAAGTTTGCAATTTTAGCAAATGATCCATTCGCCATATCAAAAATTTTGCTGATTTAAAACAGTGATTCATAGTTTAAGTCAGCAGACAGGTGACTTGTGCGGCATGTAAATTCTTGATGCTAAGTAGTGTTTTAACAAACATTCTACCAATCCACGCGACTACTGCTCGAATGAGGTCACTAGCAGTACATAGTCCTTGATAGTGGTATTGAAATCAGCAATTTCAGCTCCTTCATGCAGAACAACAATCACTGAGACTGGATAAAATATAAACCATGTTGATCGCCTGACCTTATTATTTTCACAAAAGTTTATATGTCATTGGTCGAACCAATGCAAATCCACACTATCAGCATACTTTTTCTGCTTTCTGAGACAGAAACCTGTCTCTAAGCCTTGGCAACATGACAGCGATATACCGGCATATATATAAGCTAGTGTTTGTTTTGGTTCATGATTGGCAGTTCAACAAAAAAGTGTTCGAGTATGCAGCATGTGATAATAAAAGGCAAAATATATTTGGCACTCTCCAGCATTATCTACCTACGAGGTTTATTTACTTGACACTCTCCTGCATCAACTACCTACAAACCTGGTCAAAATAGTTTGGCACGCATGCGCATTTTGGTCATGTCCCGTACTACGAGTAAATGATCGGCAAGTAGCGAGCCGCAAATCAGCGTGGGAGGCTGGGTTTCGTTTGAGAGACTTACTATTCCTGACTTTTGAAAAATCATGTTTTGGCATTTCTGGGGTATGTGCAGGATGTGTTAGGGCTCGTTTTAGGGCGTGCAATTCGGTCTACTAGCGCAAATTGCTAGAAACAGCATTGAGACCGTAGGCAGAGGTTGCTAAATACCTGCAAAAAAATTCTTGAAGCGCTTGCACATCCAAGTGCTTTTACAAGCAAAAGTAGTAAAAAGTGAATTTTTGATACTGGCTAAAAAAAGACCTTTTGTGCCAAATAGTTTGCCTAGCATTGTAGCAGGTTTATTGATTTGACACTCTCCTGTCTCATCTACCTAGGAGGTTTATTGATTTGATACTCTCCAGTATCATCTATCTAGGAGTTTTATGTATTTGGTTTATTTATTCTTACATCATTTATCTAGGAGACACATCAAAAACAGATCATCCCAATGTGGAGCTTCGTGATAAGATTGCTCAAGCTGACGGTAGTGGTTCCCAACCAAGCGAAGAACATACAAAGGATACAAAGATAAATGCTTCCGAAGTAAAAGGTGAAGGAAAGATCGCTAATGAGAAAGAATCTGAAGAGGTAACAGGTAGTTTGAAAGCTGCGATTACTAA
This sequence comes from Scolionema suvaense, assembly GCA_027575255.1. Taxonomy (NCBI): domain Eukaryota; kingdom Metazoa; phylum Cnidaria; class Hydrozoa; order Limnomedusae; family Olindiidae; genus Scolionema; species Scolionema suvaense. The sequence continues at coordinate 2,040 of JAOBRC010578120.1, forward strand.
AGATAGTCCACCAAAGGAGGATCAATCAAGCGGTGATCCTGGAGAGAAGCGAAAGGTAAGGAGAATTAGAATAAGATGTTTGCTAGACTAGAACGGTCCCTCACCTATCTTTTCATCTCCCCTTTCAAGTCACCAACCTTGTACTGCATCAACTGTATTAGCCAATGATTAGAGTGCTATGATCACATTAAGTGGCACAACTGGTTCGAAAATATTATGGAATATTTGAAAACGTGGTCGTAAGGTTTTGCAAAGCTTAAAAAAACACTAATGCTCAATACACATTCACCAAACCAACTTCAAGTAAAACGCATGAAGACTGCTTGGTCAATATTTTATTATCAACAACTAGTTTAGCTGAATAAAGGTACATAAATTATCAGCATCGAACGGAAGAGCGCAACTAGAAATTCGCTCTTTCGCAATAACACTTCGTTGTCTCCAAAGCTTTCAACTTCGTCTAATAATGTTGCTATTAACAATCTGTTATAGATATTAGAACTAGAAATGTTTTACATTGCACAACAGTTGGTTTATCTCAGGAAAGGGCTAACTCCAGGACCAGAAACAAAACTGTGAAAACAGGTTTTCCATAGCAATCGTTGATGACTTTCCTGGTTGCAGTCCATAGCTATCGTTGATGACTTTCCTGGTTGCAGTCCATAGCTATCGCTGATGACTTTCCTGGTTGCAGTCCATAGCAATCGGTGATGACTTTCCTGAGATTTTCCATAGCTATCGGTGATGACTTTCCTGGTTGCAGTCCATAGCTATCGCTGATGGCTTTCCTGGTTGCAGTCCATTGCTATCGCTGATGACTTTCCTGAGATTTTCCATAGCTATCGTTGATGAATTTCCTGGTTACAGGCCATAGCTATCGGTGATGACTTTCCTGGTTACAGACCATAGCTATCGTTGATGGCTTTCCTGGTTGCAGTCCATAGCTATCGTTGATGACTTTCCTGGTTGCAGTCCATAGCTATCGTTGATGGCTTTCCTGGTTGCAGTCCATAGCTATCGTTGATGACTTTCCTGGTTGCAGGCCATAGCTATCGTTGATGGCTTTCCTGGTTGCAGTCCATAGCTATCGTTGATGACTTTCCTGGTTACAGGCCATAGCTATCGGTGATGACTTTCCTGGTTGCAGTCCATAGCTATCGTTGATGACTTTCCTGGTTGCAGTCCATAGCTATCGTTGATGACTTTCCTGAGATTTTCCATAGCTACAGCTGTATCGCTGCTGTCTTTCCTGGTTGCAGTCCATAGCTATCGTTGATGAATTTCCTGATTGACTTTCCTGAGATTTTCCATAGCTACAGCTGTATCGCTGATGTCTTTCCTGGTTGCAGTCCATAGCTATCGTTGATGAATTTCCTGATTGCAGTCCATAGCAATCGGTGATGACTTTCCTGGTTGCAGTCCATAGCTATCGTTGATGACTTTCCTGGTTGCAGTCCATAGCTATCGTTGATATTCCTGGTTGCAGTCCATAGCTATCGTTGATGACTTTCCTGGTTACAGGCCATAGCTATCGGTGATGACTTTCCTGGTTGCAGGCCATAGCTATCGTTGATGGCTTTCCTGGTTGCAGACGCTTCGAGAAATTCACCTGGGCTTCCTAAAACCGGTGGCTTGATGCATGGTGCTAACACTGGTTTTTTGATACTTTGTGCTAAGACTGGTGACTCGATACTTTGCACTAACACCAGTCACCTGATAGTTTTTAACGCTGGCCAATTGATTCTTTGTACTATGCCACAAAATATATAATAATGACGCACTTGAATTGAATACCACATGTGAATTTAATAGGCCATCAACTGGGATAGGCATATTTGAACCTTCTCTCGCATAATAATTTCTGGATATATAATTTCTTTGCAAGACAGAACAAAAATTGCGTGCACTGACGAGAGCTTGTCTCTGCGAGTACCCCTCCCTGTTGTTTTTTCACAGGTATTCCAGGAATGAATAAATGTTTTAGGTTGAAATTTGGTCGCTTTTCCGGAAATTTACTATGTTCTTAGGGGCACTCATCGTTTTTCGAAATTCAAACTTCTTCATCCTAAAATTTGGGTCTAATTAGCAGGTGGTATAGTCATTTTGTGCCTTGTTGTGTTAAATCACTACAAAACCTCGCAAACAAGAGTGTTATGAGCCTGAAACCTTCATATAGCACCTTTTCCTAATTGCTAAAATGGTTTTTGACAGATTTTGAGATTAACCAGAATTTTGGGCAAATTTTCAAAAACTGCTATGTTTGGCTCAAAACGTACTGCCCATATGTCGTTAATTGATGTCGTCATGAATAATTGATGATGTCAGCAATTTTTAACTGAGGCAAATTGTTCCCCTATAAATGCTCTATGTCCATGCATAGTTTCATTACTATAGCTATAGCAGTTTAGATATTAGGAGAGGGCAGGAGTGAAAGGATACTACATTATGAAAGCTTGTAGCTAGGGTCAACGGCATATGCTGTGAAACTGTAGACACCTTCAAAGAAGCATCCTCTTACTATTTTACTTGATTCAGCAAGTTCATATCCCTGGTATGAAAAGAAGATAACTTTGAGTAAAACAATCACACGGTTGTAGCTTTTTGTGCTCCCAATTTTGCCTGGAACTTAATAGTGGTAGATCTCTGACACCTATATACCGCAACAACCTCCTCGATTAGACCTCTTCCTGGTGAATTCGTTCGTAATTAAGGTGTGTGGCGCTTTCGAAAGAAAAAAACAAAGATTTTCCTTGCCACATAACAATCTCATACCACTGTTTAACTCAAATGTTACCTTTAACATACCTTAGTAGGGTCTATTTGCAAAATTAGTGTTTCAAAAGTAAAGAGCAAAGTTTTTCTTTGCCTCATTACAATATAATACCCATGTTTGACTCAATTTTACCTTTAGTAGGGTCTGTTATCAAAATTAACGCTCACATTTGAAAACTTTCTAAAAGGCGGACAATTCTAATTAGCGTACACTGACCTCAGACCCAAATGGTGTCCATTAATTGAAGAGTTGATTGCACATCAAGGGAGGACACCTGCTTCATATTCTGACATTTTTGACACAGTTTGCCGCTTGCTGTTTAAATGAAAAGAATATTTTATAACTTAGTCCTATGGTTTGCAAACGTTTACAAACCCCCTTAAAATGCTCAATATACTTTAACCAAACCAACTTCAGGTAAAAAGTACGTTGCACCTTAGAATTAGTGTCAGTCGTTCCGAGATATTTTTCTAAGCAAGAGTTAATTGAAAGAAAAAGAAAGTTGTAGAAATTTTGACTTTGATGGCTCCCAATTTTTGATAAAATAAAAAAAAGAAATGCTCGCCCCCTTTCTTTCTCCTTCACAGCAGGTGATACGCGGATGTTTTCTTAGGGTTCACTTTTTCCAAAACTTTCCACATGACTAGGAAACACAAACTTTGAAAAGTTTTTGAAATACCTGTAACACTTAGCCAAAGGTTAAGAACTGTGACGGCGTCTGAGGGTTGGCGGTATCTTTACATAAATTACCATCTAAAATTCGATTGGAAACGACACAGAAGACAATTGAGAATATTTGGAAATTCGATATTGCACCGTTTACGCTTAGAGACACGTATCTTACTGCTACGCCAGCCCAAAAGGACAATTATCATTTTGAGATACAACGATCAACGGCATCCTCACTCACTGGTGTTGGAGACAGTTCACAATCGCTGTCACGGAACAATAATGCATATTCAAAGCCACCTTCAGCTAGAAATATGGCAGAAAAATTTGCTGTAGGTACCTTTTGCTGGTGGTATACCAATTTCGGTTGGTGACCTGGTATAATCAGGGTGTGGGTGTCAACGTTACCGGCAAGTTAGGCTGAAGAAAATGAGAGAAGAAGTTCCAATCAATACTGCATTTTCTACTCTTTGCAGTTGGGAAGCATAACTTCAGAGCTTCTTAACCTTTGTTAATGAAACTTGGGAGGTATAAAGAATGCGTTGTGGAGTTTTCTAGCGCTTACCCCATCATTGCAATGGTAAGCTGTCCCAAGGACCTATTTTTAACATTATTTTCTAATGTTTTTGTTGAAAATAGCTCCTTTGGTATGCAAAATTTAGTCTACTGCGCTATGAAAATGACGTCATCAAGCTTCGCGGGTGGAACCCCGAAAATTTTTGTTTTGCTGCCATGTACTCAAGGATAAGTTCTAGGAAAAGTGATGCAGTTTAATGACTCTCGCTACAGTCGTTAAAAAAATATTTGAAAAGTTTGATAGGGGAGCCATAATGCCCCCCTCCACCTTTCTTTGTTTGGATAGGGCTGAGAGGTAGGTATGGCTACAAAAATTGTCCACATCGGGAAGAAAAGGATTTACATGGAGGTAATGATCTTACAGACAGAGAAAATTTCCCCAAAAACTAGCAACTTGTGTAATCGGAAATGTTTTACTAGATTTGACACAAGTACCACAGTGACTTTAATTTTTCAAGAGTACTAAATATTAGCCCCTGATGTCACGTGACCAATGACGTTATTATTTCCAGCATACCGAGTAAACGCAAATTTTATACTGGGTAAAATGTCTTAACATACCCGACGTATTGAACCTGTCCAGAGGTGATAAATCAGAAAAACTTGTCATATCTACATATTCAAATCCTTTTGGGAGTCATCGATAGGTATTAAACTAAGAGCCATATTTGCAGTGAGTAATACACTCAGTGCACATAATCAGTACAAATTTTGCGAATATAGTTACCTGAGAGGATTAACACCTTAGCATGAAGCGGAAAAAAAATCCATTTTTAGATCGGTTGCATGCCACAGTATTTTGCCATCAATCACTTGAATATATCAATGATTAATAATTGTGAATAATAAATTATGTTTTCTGCTGGGATCCTATGCAATCGTTAGGAGGTAATCACGCCATGCTTTGACTTCTCCATAGCAGTTTGAAGAAAATATGTGAGTAATGGGTAGTTTGCTATTGTACAAGTGAACTCAAGGGAACTATTGTCTGTTGTATCCCTGGGTCAAATTCATGAAAGTGCAACGCAGCACAATTATTTCAAAGGAAATCTGTATGAATCTACATTATGCTTTATGTTTGCAACGTCAAGTTGTGAAAAACAGTTTTTAGGGACAGTCACTTGTACTTGCTCTCATTACTATCAACATCCTCCGACGTTTTTAGGGAATGCGAAATTAAGTTGTTCCTCTTCACAATGTTCACAGACGAGTAAATCATCTATTTCCCTCTGTTCCATCTCGTCGGAGGCATTTGAGGACATGCAGCACAGGAAATATGCAAAAGAAACACAAATTTGGGTCCTTTCTCTCCAGTTCTAAACTTGTGTTGGATGTTTTCTTTCGATGATGTATGCCAAGTTTTTAACTCGGGGAGAGCGATCAGTATTGAGATTGTAGTACTGAAGTATGAACATTCCTAGAGGATGAGAGAATAACACAACTTTGAATTTTTACTTGTTAACCTCCTAGCTATTCTTTCATCTTCTCATCTCATATTCATCATATTCATCAATGAATCTTAAAAGTGCCTTGCCTGCTGCCAACCCTAGCGCACTTCATTGGTTTGCTAAGTCTGCTAACAGCCGACAATCATGGACAAAATAGTTGGAACAAACCTGATTTAGAGTATATCTGCAGGTCTCCCCCTCTCCCCCATTTCAATGTTGATCATAAAAGTGTATAATGTCCTCCTAAAGACTCGAACACAACATTGAAACCTGGGGAGGGGGATTTTTTGCTTTGTTCCAATATATTTTGTCCACGATTGTAGAAGCTGTTCCTCATTATGGTTCTTCTGATCAAAGCAAATCCATCCCTATAAACTGGTGATTTACTCGAAAATGAGCTGCCTTATTTATCGTGGATCGAGAGGCATATTTTTTATGATTTGGTTCTCGTCTACTGATACATGCATACTCTGTAAGTGTTTGCTTATGCAAGGTGCCTGCAGTTACTTCCGACACTTTGCTGATTCACGCTCGGTCACCAGAAGAGCGAGTGGAGTACTGCATTGTATACAAGCTCTTAAATAAGTTTTATTTTACCAATAGCTTCTGTGCAGAGACGATGCCTGATCAGAGCCTGTAAGGGCATGTTGTTTCATGAAAAGATTATCCAAAGCGATAAGTTGCTATTCGGATGTTTACAAAGCTAAACTCGCATGTACCATCCATCGGATGTTTGTAAAGCTAAACTCGCATGTACCATCCATCGGATGTTTATAAAACTACACACGCATGCACCATACTTTCGCAGTTATGCCTTGTGTAAGTGACAATGGAAAAACATGTAACAGAGGAGAAAGTATGTCATTAGATATGTATTTGACATCAGTGACATCTATTCCATCATAGCTTGTATTTTAACTAGGGCGAGCATATTTACCCCCCTTTGATAAACGTTCTAATAACATTTAACCCTATTAAACCTGGGCTTTTTTATGTACGTTAAACTCCTGGGGGGGGGGGTAAGAACTACCCCCCCACCCTAAAAGGAAAACTATTGCACTTACAAGTCTAGTTTTTGGTGTGAAGGCAGCCCTGGTATAGTACTTGCTAAATATGTAGAGAACCACCTGCTATAATTGCTAATTTTTGACTGACGTCATCATTTTTCATGAATAATTAACGAAAATTAGGAAAAATTTTGGAGAATGGACAATTTTCTAACAGACGTAAAATAAGAACTAGTTACTCTTACAGGCTGGTTGACCACTTGTTAGAAAGCTGATAAGTTGCTCTTTCCTGTGGTGGTGTCGTTCTTTCTTCGGTCTACCTCAATTTTGTTTTATTTAAGAATTTTTCCTGGGGGGGGTAGTTTTTACCCCCCAGGTGGAATAGGGTTAAACGATAAAAGAAAAGGCACTGAAACTTTGTGACTTTTATTCTAACTGTATAAGACAGATTGAAAGCAAATTTGAAGGTTCTAAAGTTTATGGTTCCCGAGATATGGGCTTTTTATGGAAGAGGACTTTACCAAAATTTAGGCTGATATAGCTGTTTTCAGTGAGGGCAAAAAAGCACCGAAACGTACGTCGCAGGTGTTTTCTGACCTTAAAATTTTCGAAATTTTGGTCAAAAGTGCCCTAAAATGATGAAATCATGCGTACTTTGTTAACGTAAAACAAAAGTTCACGGTCCATACTATTATCATTAAGGTTTGAAGTGTAACGGGGCATCCAAACAGGTTTTAGGTAGGGGGGGTAAATATGAAGAGCAGTTAGAATAAATTGGCTCAGAGCCCAGTTAAAAGAGGATTAAATGGATTAACAGATTCTTTGGTAGATAATGTGTTTACAACGAAAGCAGAATTGACAGGTTTTATAAAATGCGAAATCGAGGAGATTTTAGGAATCTTGCTTGTAAGCTCACATCCAATATTATTAAAAACGTGTAAAAAGATTTTGCAATGACTTTTTTCTCAAATGCCATTCTATCAGGCCTTTTTACCTGGCAGATTTTTCTCCTTGTGATGATTTTCTTCATACATGATGCTTACCATGGCTTTGCAAACGAAAAGTAGTACTTTTCTTTACACTCTCCTTCAGTTTGCTCAAACGTAAAGTAGTACTTTTCTTTACATGCTTGTCATGGCTTGCCAAACGAAAGTTAGTAGTTTTCTTCGCACTTTCCTTCCGTTTGTTGAATGATTGGGGAGTCCAGTTTTCCTCAATTTATTATAAAGTTTCTGCTTCTTTCGAGAAGCAGGTAGAACTTCTTTTGTAATCCATCTATTTACAATAGATTTTGGCTTAATTTGAATCTTGTCCTCGCGATCGCAAATAGAAAAGAATTCGTGACATGACACTAGCTTTCCAAGGCAGAAAGAAATCTGGCTCTTTAACGTCAAGGTAATGGGCGCAATGAGATCACTGCAACTAAAAACAATAATTAATACTAGCGATGAAATTAATTAGGCCACAGCTGCAATATTTGTTTCTCATCTCATTCAAGGAGCAAATAAAATTCCAGTTTAAGGGCTGCACTGAGACAGATCTTAATTCACCTTTTCACAGTTCAGTCTTGCCCTTACCTTTGCTGTTCTCAGAGGTAAATGAACCGTTATAGAATGAAATCCATCACGTCATTAGGCAGATGTCGCCACTAAAGCCTCTTTCCCATTGCGTCGTAAGCCGTGGCTTAGCTTGGGCTTGCCATGTAGACAACCGTTGCGACGCAGTGAGAACTGGACTGGTTGGCTACTTCTGATTGACTTCTAGCGACGTAAGGCTTTTCGACCAGAATGAGAAATGTTTCACTTTTTAACGACTAGACTAGTCGGGTGTTATTGTAGTCCTAAGTGTTGTGGTACAATTAGCCCATTTAAACCGCATATACTGCGTTTTAATGAACTATATTACACCCCAGTGACTGCTCCACTGCCCCACTTCCACCATTTCATAGAACCCTCACCTGCGCAACCCACTCTACCGCCAAGAAACAAATCTCAATCAAAGAGAAAACGACAACGCCTACCCTGCAATGGGAACGGTTTTGCCATAGCTAAGCCAAGCCTTGTCAAATAGCCAAGCTAAGCCTTGTGCCGCGATGGCAACCAAGCTTAGGGTACTATTCTTATGCAGCAAAACGTTAATTGACTCTGAGATTAGGTAGACATGCTAGCGATTTGCTTACCGCTGTCAGTTCAACTGATATGTCATTTCTTTGTTGCTAGAAAAGTTGTTTTCAAGTTCAGTTGATCTCGTAATGAAATTGTGAAACGATCCATTCGATAGAGTTGCCGTTGAGAATACTCTAGTTGATTTGAACTCTATGGACGCGTTGCACCGTCCAACTCTGCTATGCAAAGAACAATGGGTGCTAGTTCCTGGTCCCATATGTCAGAAAGAAATCCAGTTTTGAACTGTAATGCATCCGCAACCTAATTTCATTTGAAGGTCGATACACAGTAAGCTTTGGGAGGTGTTATCTTTCTCGAAAAAATGATTTCCTTTTGATCATTGTTTTATAGCTTCGTTCGACTGTCACATGCGAGGGACAGAAAGAATGGCTGCA
>JAOBRC010578231.1:0-11072 GCA_027575255.1 Scolionema suvaense
AATTAGTACGGTAGAAAAACTATGCACTGCTCTTACCGTAGAAATATTTTCTACCTCAAAAATTCCTACGGTCTGATGTTTATTTTGTGCGGTAGAAAGCTGAGTTTTGTTCTCTACCCCTTACTATTTCGTACGGTTGAATCCTGGTTTTGCATTGTAGAAAATAGGCTTTTTCTACCGTAGCAAATAATTTCTACCCGGAATGAATTCGTACCGTACAAAACGCGAAGCGACGAGCAATTTTCGTACCGTAGAATAAATTCTACTACATAAAACACGAATTCCTACGGGTACGAATCGAGAATTTTGTCCTGTGTAAATATACAGCGCTCCTGGAAATAAGCGACATTGCTACCTCGTAACTAAGGGACTCGACTTTCACTTTCCAAGCGTATACGAAACACGATCAGAAACTTACGAGCTATTCAAAAAGAAAAGATCGCAAGAAAAGTATGTTGATACAAAACCGTAAATCGTGCCCCTTAAGATGGGGGTAAAGATTGATAACCTGCGTACGGAGGGACTACAAACCCACGTGAGTTTGAATCAAGAGGAAGGAAAGTAAAGCTTGCTAAGGAATCAATTGCTATGCAAGGAGTGTTTCTCAAAAGGCCCTGCGCGCACAAATAGCTGGTCGGAGATACTCAGAGCTAGTCACATTTCGTGAGTAAATTTAGATAAAAGTCATTACTACTTCTAACCAGGAGATTTTGCCGTCGCTAGTCGGAGTCTAGTACTGTTCAAAGGCAACAAATGGGCATCCTTTGAAGTTAGTCAGAAAAAATTGAGAAAACTAATGAAGAGCAAAAGTCGAGCGTACAGAGCAAAATCTGACTAGTGCGAGCTCCATTCTTCCCGAAACAAAGAGCTAATTGAGGTATTGTCGCTAGTCAAGCCTCAGGATTCTTATCTCTGTGCGCGCAGGGCCATATCCATTCGTCAAGGAAAACTCCACCCAAAATGACCAATGTTCTATTGGTAGCTAGAGCTTCTCCTGCTGAATCAAATAAGCTGTGTGACATGGCGAGGCAAGAAAAACGTGTCAATGTGCTAAACCTCTGCCATAGAGAAAGCACCAGAAAGTGCGTCGACAGTTGACGCAGCTGAAATGCACGAAACAGCTCAGACAGTAATGTGAGCAGCATGCAAGTAATTTGAATTTCCCGCCATCATTTATAATTGTGGCTGCAGCACGTACGTCAACTGTCTTTGTTCATGTGAAATGTTTGCAGTAGTGAGAGGAAAATTAGAATTGATATGGTTTTTGGCTTACAGATTTCATTGAAAAGCAAAACGTGAAGGGAACAAGGTGTATTGCATTGGTTTCGAACATTTTAACAGCAAAACCAAAAGGAAAGAAAGCATGGCAGCTGAGAGCAGAAAACGTTAACCAATTGTAGAAATAAAAACTAAAGAGAATATCGGTATCATTGATGAGTAGCTATACAGCAAATAGGTAACTAAAGTTAATTTGATTGTTTGGTGGAGTTTTCCTTGTCTGCCATACAAGCGTTATTTTAATTGCGCTCGATTCAAACTCACGAGCAAAAAAAGCTTGGTTGCAGTACAGCTTTGATGCAAGCGAACGGCGGCAGACTATCTTATTGTTTTGGTTGATCCAGTTGGCGCACGGCATTCATACATATAGGCCGAGTCAGGCATGACTGTAAGATTTCAATGCATGCATTGTTTATCACGTGATTGGCTAGGGAGATCTGATTGGATGCTCGATATGTGTTGGCTACTGTCAGCAAGCATAGGTGAAAAGAACTTTTCAGCACTGAGGCACGAGTTGCTGATCGTCGGTGAACAGAAGCTTGTGTGGCCAGGCTAGAGGTGTCCTCTTAGTTTCGAACTTTTAAAAAAACAGCAACGTCGCGAAAACTTAAAACTTTTTGGAGATGGCTTTGTGCGATACTAAGGGTGATGACGGGGCAAACTTGAAGATGTCTCTTACTTGGTCGTTATCTACTTGGTCTGCCTATGTAATGTAATAAAACAGTGAACTGCCCTGCATTTGTTTAAGCCTCTAATGTTCTCATGAAGGCTACTTTTTTTTTCCTGTTTTTGTCGCTTCTTCTCATTTTCTTTCATCATTATGTTTAGCTGTTCGATGTGATGGACAAAATTCGGGATGTTGCACGAGCTCAAACCAATGTGGATTTGGAGAAGGTAATTTACTGATTCAGAGTATTCAAATTCATTGACGAATCTACAAAACAAAATCATTTATTTGAGTGGCATCGTAGCTACAAGTGAATTGGAGCAAAAGGTCGTCGTGACAAGAGATGCCACAAAAATTGTAAGAAGAAGGCTACACTCCTCAGTTTCCGATACATGTTTCGTACAACCTTGTTCATCATCAGCCAGGAATCTATCCAGTGAGCTCTCGCTCTTCTTTTATCGTTCATAATATACGTATAAATATAAATATATATATATATATGTAGGAAAACAAAATAATTAATCGACTTTCGATCAGCAATTTCCATGGAGTCTCGAAAGAAACTCACCCCGAATATATATATTCGGATAATATATATTATTTGTTTTTATATACAGAATTAAAAACGCAGCAGTGTGCTACTAGCTCGACATCTTGTCTTCAATATCAGTATCAATGTATGTCTTGTCTGATATATAATGCCAAAATCACAGCGTTTCCTCCTTTAAACTAGTGACCGTCATTACGACCCTTACTGAAGTAAGAAATTTTTAATACATTTAAAATAGGTGGAGAATAGCATCAAATCAGCTTCAGATTTTCTAAAGTCATTCGCCTTGATGGAAAATGTATTTAAAATTTCTTGAGATAGACCTCTAATTTTAAAACACATTTTCCACCGATGGAAAATGTATTAAGAATTCCTTGAGATTGACACCAGATGACTGATGAATTTAAATACATTTTCCACCAATGGAAAATACATTTAGAATTTCCTAAGAATATTGCAGGGCTAGCCTATTTTAAATGCATTTTCCATCGATGGAAAATACATGTTACATTCCATGAGAATGACATAGGATAACAGATGATTTTAAATACATTTTCCATTGCATCCCAACTGAGGACAATTTAATTGCTAATACCAGTCTAATACTGACCTGCCATCCAAATAGCTCCAGAAAATGGAACTAAAATACATTTTCATGTACATTTTACTATTGCTACATTGCAGTTGATTCAACACGAACAACATTCTATATCGAAATATATTGTTATCATAAGATCTGTTAACATTATTTCACTAGTAAAGGTTACCTTAAGTCGATATTGTTTTGTGTGGGTGTGTTGATTACTTTTTGCCAACTTAACTTTTGCTAAATTCGCAAAATTAAAGCCACCCAAACTGTTTGAAGTGAGTCAATTCGCAAAAATGAATCCACCCAAAATTTATTCAAATTTCCTTTATGTATTGTTTTTGCTCCTCAACTCAAATGTGTGGTTCGTGTTCTGACTAATACGTGAATGATTTGCATAGTAGATATTCTATAAGTAAGCTGAATTTCCCGTCTGAAATTGGCTATTGCTCTATTGATGGAGATAATGATCAATATTTGACGCTAGAATTTCCAAAAAAAGAATTCATTTCTTTCATCTTATGACGATTTGCAAAATTTTCTTGGCAAATCTCTGATTGGCAAAAGTAAGTTCATGCAAAACGGCCCTAAAATCGGACTCACAAAAATATTAATACGTGCTAAAATTCATCCCCTTCATTCATGAATTGAGTTTTTCCACCTGTTCTTAGTTTTTTAACATTATTTGGAATTCCATAGTCAAATATGATCATTATCCCCATCAATAGAGCAATAGGTAATATCAGACAAGAGATTCAGCTCATTTATAGAGGAAGGAATTTTAAAAACATTTTGTGTGGATTTATATTCGCAAAGTGACACACTTCAACCAGTTTGGGTGGCTCTAATTTTGCGAATTTAGCAAAAATTAAGTTTGCAAAAAGTAATCATCACACCCACACAAAACAATATCGACTTAAGGTAACCTTTACTAGTGAAATAATGTTACAGATCTTATGATAACAATATATTTCGATATAGGATGTTGTTCGTGTTGAATCAACTGCAACGTAGCAATAGTAAAATGTACATGAAAATATATTTTAGTTCCATATAATGGAGCTATTTGGATGGCAGGTCAGTATTAGACTTGCATCAACTTGTTGGTTGTTTACATTGTGTAAACTGTGAGAAAGCCATTCACTTGATCTGGTGTGAGATTTGATAGTTACATGGTATATGTGTCTTCAGTATTTTAACTAATTTGTCTTGGACGTGATCTGATAAATCTAGAAAACCTACTGGAGTTTTCCTGCCAGGACTTAAATTACGACGTATGGCAGAGAATAATATATGCACAATCACTATATTGGTAAATAATGCATCTAAATTCTTATCAGCATTGGAATTAACTAACTGGATCCTTTAGCTATAATAAAATTATATATACTTTATTCAAGTAAGTTTGACATGCTTTGTAGAATAAAGCTTGCGATATATCTACATTGTTGTGTTTTGCTGGTCTCATAATTAGGTAGATTTGATAATAATAAAATACTAGAGGGTATGTATACAATACGAAGTAATCCGAACACAGTGATATAAAAACGTACCAGGATATAATGCATTTGAGTTTAGCATAACCCATTCTATCAAAAACTGAAGACAAACTTCACACAGCAAACACTCCGCACTTCTCCTTCCAGTTGATTCACACTGAAATCTGTTTAGAAATGTGATTTTTTTTACTCCTTTGATGGAATGTTGACATTTGAACAAACTGCTGTATTCAATTACAGCAATTGTCCTTTCTTGATTGCTAATTGTCCTGTCTTAGACATTGACCCGAAATTTAATTGGTCAACACCCTCTGAGAAATAAACTGATTTTACCAATTAAATTTTCATCATTTGGGCTGCGATGGAAAATGTATTTTAAATCATCTGTTACCCTATGTCATCATTTTAAACATATTTCCATATTCCAGTAGGGGTTTTTCAGTACCCTTGATAAATTTACCTTATTTGTAGATCTACAGTCCCTGTTTTTTCTAGTAAATGGATTTTTGTTATCGTATTATGTTGCCAAAAACAGGGAAATAATCATTTTCTTCTATGAGTCAAAAGTTTTCGAGCATTTGCACACTATTTTCTTCTGTTTCGTGAGAAAATTCACTAAAATATGTCAATTTTTGAAAATTTCTAAATGCTCATGATGTACAGATGCTAGGAGTACAGAATGATTCTGATAGGTTTTCACTTAGTACAGAGACAGGAATTGATGAATTATTGCAGATGGTGTCCTCTACGATGAAAATAAAACCCAGAAGTCACTTTTTCTTATTTTCTCCTTCAAGAAAGATGCAAAATACTAAACAGCTCAGTTTCTGAAGAAATCATGCAGTAGGCCCCATCAGCTACCCATATGAGCTGATGGATCATAGGAATTGAAAATAGACATCATGACTTTTGAACATCAAACGGGGTATTCTAAAATACCGCTTTCATCTCAGAGGCCCTAAACCCCTGCCGGTAGGGGTTTAAGTCAGGGAAAAGCAACGTGTGCAGTTTCCAGAAATTTCGAACTGTGAATAAGCCTAAGATGACTTTCACAGTCATTTTTAATAAATATGGTTGACATATTTAACCACTCTTGGTAAAAAATCTGCATTGCATGTTGACAGCCAGAGCACCCTCTTTCAAAAGCCCCTACCGGTAGGGGTATAAGCAAGTTGTGCAGTTCATATGAATTCTGAGCTATGATTAAATCTTAGATGGCATCTACAACCTTCATCAAGAACAGACATACACACCTAAATACTTATATAAACAAGTAACATCAGTAAAGTCCAGCAGTAAAGAAGATTATGCTCAACATGATGCATTATCAAATAGCTGTATGTGATTGTGAATCACATGATTAGCAAATAGAACGCTACAGACTTTGATTAATATAGTCATTTCGAAAAACGGTATAAAGATAACATAAATGAAGCTACAGAATTTAACATAGTCATTTATAAAAACAGGGCAATGAAAACGCAAGAAAATCATCATGATACAAATCATAACACAAGCCAAGTATCAACCATGTCTTTCACCTTTCTTGGCGGAGGGAGCCAGGTCACTATTTATATAAAGGCTCTGCCGTGCCTAACAAAATACAAATTATTTGGCCTTGAAAAATCGTTTTGGCGGTAAGCCATGTGTAATATGAAGTTTGAAACATTCACGGCCAGTTTTGGGGTCCCAGAGTGGATATAGTTGACCTCTCGGTCCAACTCACCCCTCACAATGGTAACTTGTTTTGTGTATTGCTGGGGGTTTTCTTGGATTTTGCTGGCAGTAGAAGCACTCCCTGTAATATCGACGATATTGCTTTTCACTTCCGTCTTTATCTACTGTAGGTTTTTCCAGCAATTTCAGTACATGTATTCTGGAGTGTGCAGTTCCAACAGAGGGTTCCAGGGAGTTTCTTGTAGGACGTGGCTCTGACGCCTTGAATGCCATCAATGAATTTGCCAATTTTATTTTAAAATCCCCATGTTTGATACTTCTTTTACGAAATTTGTTGCACGCTAAGTATGTATTGGTAAACAACAAACCTAATACACCAGCAAGTTGTCGCATACGCGCACTCTTGGTTTGCCAAGCATCCTCCAATCCAACAGAACCTGTTCGAAAATGGTTGTGTATATCGATGCTCGCACTGTTTGAAAGGTAGCTATATGCAACTTGTGGACGTCTGACATCACTATGATGCTTAGTGACTCGTGGGGGAACATCCAAGTCTGTAGAGCAAGCGGATATAATAGCTTTTTTTGCAGGTCAATGAAGAGTGTTTTTCGCCCTCAGCAATTCGCGAGGGGAATTCTTATGGGCAGTCTTCACAAGCATGATGCACTACAACCCATTGGTGTACCATAGTTCCAGACAAATCTTCACTGATCCGAACCATGAGTCTTCTACCTCGATCCTCCCAGTATCTTTCCACTAATCAGTAAGACGTAGGGAACAAGCAGCTGTTGCACCAAGCTCTTTAACATAATCTTTATTCGTCATCTCCTCTTTCGACTCATGGAGATCCATATGAAGAACAATAAGTGTGCTAGCATCACTGACGGTCTTTAGTTCGTTCATTATTGGGCGATGTTTTCGAATGATTTTCATTTTGCCATTGAGTCCTCTGTGGAAGTCTTTAATAATTGACTCGTCCAAGCAAAGTACTGCACCTGCCCGCATTGCCTTCTTCATATTTTCATTGACGGCTTCAATAAAGTCAAGTACTCGTTGTTCCATATCTTCTGCTTCAGATAGCTGCCATTCATTAAGGAATTCCTCAAATTTGTGAATACCAATGACTCTTCCGAAATTACATGCAGGAAACAAGCCGTCCGGTTCTAAACGCCAATACATTCTACGTTCTACGTTCAGGACGTCTTGCATCATGTAAATTATCCCCAAGATGTGAACTAGGTCTTCACATGTGTATTGTTTACCATGGCCATTCTCCTTGCTAATCTACTTTATGCAGGAACCATACCTTCCTTGGTGTAATCGACAGGCAAGAGCACAAAGAAGTATTCCAAGTAGGATGTTTCTTCCCAAAGATCTGCATTAGGATCCAAAAGTTTTGCACTTGGGATATTGATTTCACATCTTTGATTCACCCTTGGTCTTCCTTCCTTCCAAAGTTTTTTCTCTTCAGTGATCTCCTCCACGGTCCTAATCTCAATCAATTGTTCCTCCCCTTCCTCTTCGTAGTCCAATATATTTTCGTCTCCAGGTTATCGTTGGTGGAATTTTATCTTATCTGCAGTTTTTTTTCACAAAAACAGTTTTAGTTACAAGTATGATCTTTCTCAGCTTAGCTTTCTTTTTTCCACAATTCTCCTTGCTCTTTTCAGCTTCGTTATTGTCACTCTCCGCAACTGCCGTACGTTTTCTTCATCTCTGTCGTTTCTTCCTCTTATTTTATCTTACCCTATCTTATCTTCCTGTTCCTCTTCTTCATGTTCATATTCATATTCATCTTCCTCTTTGTCTTCTTCGTCCTTTTCAACATCTTCTTCCTCGCTCTCATTAGTGTTGCATGTTCTTCTCTTTATTTTGCTTGCCCTTACTCTTGCTTTTCTTTACATTCTTGTTCCCATTCCTTTTCTTGTTTTCACTGCCATTCCCAGATCTAATATTGGCATGAGCCTTGTCCCACACAACAAAAGCTTTATTACAATAATTCTCATCCTCATCATCATTTAAAACATTAAAAATCTGAAACTTGTCTTCAGTTGCCAGCATGTTTTTTTTTTGCCTGTACTACTGTTCCTGGTGCACATGGAACAAGGTGAGCAGACAAACAGTCAATTCGAGAACTCCGATCCCCACGAAAGAGTGTGTAGAGGATGTCGAATATTGGCTCTTCGCGTTCCCCTGTTCCATAAGAGCCATCTTCTAGATCCTGGAAGGGTGTCACGCGGTTCATAAGTGACATTGTCAAGACACATGACCACCGTGACCATAAATTTTGCTGCACATGGAACGAAGAGCATTGTGGATCTCCTTTTGATATGCTGCTCCAAAATAACTACTTGGCACTGACACATAGTTACGAACTCTCACTTTTGTCCTTCCAAGTTTAAGTATATCAATCTTACATATTAGCTAAGCTGAAATGGAATCAAATATCTTTACAACACGGCGAAGCACTGATAACAATAACACTGAGTATAGAGCATAACAAAATTGAACTTATAAGCTCTGCTAAAACATAGAAACACAACTACTTAGGTGCTGGCCGCACTGTATCTGAAAACATGACTAAAACATCATTTTTTAACTAAAGCGTCATTTTTTTTGTTCGTGGAACAATGTCGGCAATTTGGAATAAGCTCCTGTAGTGTGGCCACCCCAAATGTGACTTCCAGCTTAGGTACCTGTTTACGACTAACTTCAAAGGATGCCGTATGGTTGCCTCGGAGCAGCTCTGAAACATGACTAGCATTGTTCTTCTAATTGCGCGTCGATAAAACTGAGATAAATGTCAGCAGAGCACACAACAAATTACAGATATTATACGAAATATTGATTATTTTGACCATTAAATGCCAGTGCTGATAACAGAAGTCAGATCATTCCAGTGCGACCACTAAGTTAGTCATGGTTTAGTCAGATTTCGCTAGATTGTTGAGATGGTATCGCTTGCGATTTCTGACTTCGCTAGTCATGTTTTAGTCAGATATCAGTCGGCCAGCACCTTATACAGTTCTCAAACCTTCTGATTACAAAATAGTAACCAGTACCATAAAAATACAAGCACAGCAGATGTTCATAGACTACTTTCTATTGCACAACTCAATACTCCTTTGTTGAATCATACCTGCTTGCACTGATAAATCTCTTATAATTACTGGATGGCTTTTATCAGAAACTGGACTATTTGCAGGACAGCAGATAGCCTCATGGTTCCAACAGAAACATACGCTTGATCAGGAAATGAATAATTATCAACGTGGTACAACATGGTACAAACATGAAAGGCTAGTTGAATGAACCAGTTCTGTAACACATAGCAGGATATTGTTGTTTGTACAAAATCAAGTCATACTCTTCTGAGGAGTATGCAGTATAAATTTTTAGTATTGATTGGTTCGTTCTACAGGGTCCTACTCGATAGTCCGACAACTCGATAGTCCGACAAATGTATCGATAGTCCGACAAGTGTATCGATAGTCCGGCATGTGTATCGATAGTCCGACAAGTGTACTGTTAGTCCGACACGTGTACTGTTAGTTCTGTTAGTTCTACTTATTGTTAAATTTTAACAGCAAATAAATGTACCAAAATCATCTAAATACGACAACCTGTCATCGCTATTTTACCAATGCCTGACAAAACCAGGCATATACCTTTCTTGGTTGCGCATAAGTCTAATATGAGTCTGAAAACTTCCATAAATTTTAATATTGAGTGAATAAATGAAATTAGTTAGCCGCTGTGCACAGGCTTTCATTATCAGCACAAAGCACATAGAAGCAAGTTAGAAAATGCAGGAAATCTGACGTAAAGCCTCTAGACACATGCCACGTTGGTTAGATTGTTTCAGCAGGGTTTCAGTTAGAAAAATTCCTATCGGTTGGGGTAAAAATGCTGAACTTTAGACCTTGATTTCTAGATAACCATTATTCAAAATCAATTTCTCGGTCGGATGTCAAATGTACCTGATACTGAAGATAAACTAACTGAAGACTGTAGAGCTGTGTAGGAGTGGGACACAAATAATATCAAAATTACTAAAAGTTTGCATATTTTTATTATTTTCTTAAAAAAGCACGATTTTCTGACAGAAAAACTTATCATACCCAACGACAATAGAAAATGTTGTGTCATTCAGAAAATAACTTTTATCCAATGTGAATAGGTACCTGAAACAGCGTTTACGACAATTCAATACGTGATTGAAAGATTTGCTAATGAAAACATATAAGAAAAACTTCTACCGATAGGTGTTTTAGAGGTCAATCTCAAGAAACTTTAAATACATTTTCCATTGTGCAAATCGAATTCAGAAAATCTAAAGCTGATTTAAAGCTATTATTATACCTATTTTAAATGTATTCAAAATGTTTCATGTGTGCAAGAGATTCTGCATTCCACCGTAGATGGGCCGGGTTCAATTTTCGCTGATGAGACTGTAAGAATCAAAAGACTGCAAATTACAGAATGATGCGTATTACGCATAAAAAAAAAATGTTCACTCTCTTGGTTTGAGTCTTTGTTGCTATACTGTGTACCTACGTTTTGAATCATGTGTCTCTAATGTGGTTTAAACCAGGGGCGGATGACAATATATTCTGGAGGGTATCACAATTTCCAAATTTTTAGGTGGTAGAGTGATTCTTGTAGTTTTGTTTGCGAGTTACGCAACTGGGGGTGTAGGGGGGCGTTGTGAGCCCCCCTGCCGGGTCCAGGGCGGAGACCTGGAAGCTTTTGCATTTTTGAATAGTTTGAGGCACTAAACTGGCTTAAATTGAACGGAAACCTCCATTTGCTAAC
>JAOBRC010578342.1:0-11072 GCA_027575255.1 Scolionema suvaense
ATCAAAAATGCCCTCCGCCCTCCCCTTCAAGGGGGCACCGCCCCCCCCATATGTTGATGGTCTACGGGAAACCCTGATCAAAGTGACGTCACATGACGTCAAATGTGCCAAAAATCCTTGAAAAATGAAAAATTTGCATAATTTTTACCAAAAAAATACTTGCATTCTAGGACGGCCTGAGTGCATTTGTATCATTGGATCTATAGTAGACAAAATGTTGTTGTGATTCAGGGATTTAAAAAAAAATCGTTAGGTAGATTTTGAGAAAATTGACGTCAAAATTGGAACATCGGTAAAAATTGCCATTTTTTCACTGTTTTTGCACCATCACTTTCAGAAAAGCAAATTTCACTATTAATCAGTAGTAAAGTATATACACCTGCGTGACAATGTTAGATCATCTTATGGTCCACCAAGGAAAAGTGTTTTCAACTTGATGACGCCATCATTTCTGACGTATGACGTCATCAAATAGGGGTCGTCTTTTCTAAAAAACGCACCTTTTGACCCCTCCTGTACTGAAACTATGCCCAAATAAGTCATTTTGACGGTGCAATTAGTTTGAAAGTGCTGCAATTGTGATATCTACCAAGTTTCAGCAGTAAGTTGAAGCAGATTTAGGGGATTTTAAACGGAAAAATCGAAAAAAAGGCCATTTTTTGGCCAAAAATGGCCATTTTTGTACCCTCTGAAATCTCATGACCAAATATGGTCGTATCACATTTTATGCAATGAAAGGAAACATTAGAGGTTATATTAGCATGTACGAAAGTTTCAACCGATTACATGAACTTTTTACGAAATGATAAGCAAAAAACCTCGAAAAAATAGGTCATTTTTCAAAATCTCGATTTTGGCAATTTTTGCCATTTTTCCACCTTTGACCGTGAATAACTCAGAAACCACAAGTGGACTAAATACAAGCTCTCTACCATAAAATAGTACTATCAGAGTTCGCAAAAGGAGCCAAGAATCAGATCCGTTACATGTCGGCAATGACGTCAAAAATGACGTCAAATGTGCCAAAAATGACCCCAAAATACCCTATCTGACGGCATGTCGGAAGTCGTGACGTCAAAAATACGGATGGGCAAAGCGTCAAACCAATTTTGAAATGAAGCCTGATAAATTGTCCACCCATCCCTGAGCTAGTTTTGCCGATACCGGCACCGACGTCGGAGTGCCAAATCGAAATGTCAGAAATCGAAAAAACGTTGTTTTGACTTTGGGCCGACGTCGGATGGGTGTCGGATCCGACAATTCTGATCAAACCCCATTTTTCCAAAGTGGAATGACAATTCCGATCAAACCCCATTTTTCCAAAGTGGAATTGTATACGCTATCGCCAGCCTCAGCCATAGTCTACAAACATGTGCTGTTCTGAAAATATCGGCGTTTTTCTGAAACACTAGCATTTCTTAGTCAATTTTTGACGTCAAAAAACGACATCAACCGTACGTCTGACGGTTTCGAAACCTGTCTCAAAAGTTGCGCCGACAAATTTTCTTTGACATATGTCAGAACCAGCCAATCTTAATGATAGCCTCACAAGTGCCTCAAATTCGCCCGCATTTGCCAACAGAAAGGGTGTTTGACCCTACACAGTCGTTGATTATTTAATGTTAGTGTCCTTGGAGAATTGCTTAGGGAGACTCAACTCCATATTTTAAATTGTGAACTATGCTAGTCTATAGTTGAACGATGTATCTAGCTCTGGATCAGGGGTTCCCTGTTGACTGGACTTCTGTATCGCTGGTGTGCTCTGACTTTTTTGTGATCATTACCATGCAATACTTGGTTATCTGCAGGAATTACGGAATCGGGATGATCAGTGCAAAGCTCTTGCGAGGGTGCGTGATGAAGTTGATCTTGAAGTGGAGGAGCTGACTGCTAGTCTGTTTGAGGTAAGTGTTTGCTGCCAGATAGGTTCATGTGCTAGTCTGCAGCGACACACCGATTTGTGAATTTGTTCTGATAAAACCCAACTATTTGCAGCTATTTCTTGCTAAAGTTTGGGTTTTTTCGTAGAAAATGCTAGTTAATCATACTTACTGCATTTCAAATTTTCACAGCTTATTCTGAAAGGTCAAGTAAATTCTGTTTTTGTATATTTGTTTATTTATGTTTTTGTCTATTTATTTATTTGTTTATTTGTTTGCACAGATTCTGTGTTTATTATTGCATATGTGTTCATGTATTCAATAATTTATCTATTTGTTTATTTATTTACTTATTGATTTATTCATTATTGATTCAGTTATATTTAGAGTTGGGTTCATTTTATTATTTCGTGGGAAGGTTGAGGTTATGCTCTGACCAGTAATTGGTTAGTACTACTAATTCATGAGAAGGATGGGTTCTTCTAATTTCATGGTCATGCTACAAGAAGTTTATCCATGCTGGACTTCTGATGAATTTCATTACTTTTGCCATCTGCCTTATTTACTTTGTCTTCAGGCCCAAGTGTAATATACTTAGGGTAGTATTCTCGGACGTAGTGTTCTCAGCTAAATGGTCATAATGTTTTCTCAGGGTTCTAGCTCGAAATGTGCATACCGTAATGAGAGGAGGGGCTTTTTGTAAGAAATAGATTTGTTGGTGGGTGCTTATAAGGGAGGGACTTACCGTAATGCCTCAGCGCTTATTTAATTTTTGGAGCCTTTAGGTGGGCTTTTATTTGAGGGGGCGCTCATTCGAGGGGGGCGCTTATTTACAAAACAGATTTACTAGTAATGTAAAAAAGGAAAAAGTTCACATGTTCTTATGATTAAAATGATAAAAGTAAGAATCAAACCTACAATAAACTGTTTTATTTATTCAACATTTCTTGCCAAGTCGCCTTTCAATTACTTTCTAGTCGAAAATTCAAATTAGCGCTGTTTTCTGAAGATTTAAGGATGGGTGCTTATTCGAAGGATGGGCGCTTATTCAATATTTCACTTCTCGGGGGGGAGGGGGGCGCTTATTCGAGGCATTACGGTAATTGACAGGGGCCTATTAAATTGACATTCCCTGAAGTCCACCCTGGTATTCATGTCTTTTCCTCAATTTTCAATGATTTAATCCACCAGTGAAGTATTTTTCTGACATTCTGAAGGAAAAAAAAAGAAAGAACTGATCAATAATTATTTTAAGTAAACGTTGCAATTTTTTATTGGTTCTGACAGTGTTTATAAGGATTCAAATATTTCCTTTGGATGGCACTTCCAAAGGTAAGGGCTTAATATGTTGGGTTAATTTCAAAGGACGAGACTTAATGAAGTCCTTGCCTGACGTAATCAAGTCTTGGAGCTGAAAAATGATTGGCGAAGATTTTGGATTATGTTCATATTATTTGATGGTAATTGTAGTTTGACCTGGAGGCTGACTGAGCCTATTTTTGATGTGGCATCGTACTTCATAATGTACTTCTCATTCTTGTAGGAGGCTCACAAAATGGTCCATGAAGCCAATGTGTTGCGTTCGTCAGCGGAGAAGAGATTGCACGAAGTACAACTCAAGGTAAATTTTGCTACACCTTTTGAAGTTTCTGTTGTTTGTGAATTTTGAATCAACAATAAACAGAATAGGTCATAGTTCGATAAGCACTTTGAGTTCCGAAGTTTAGATAATCATGGTGCATATATTGTACCCTAAAGGGGCATATTGCTATGAATAGGAATGAATTTTTTTTAAAAAAAGGACGCATTCCTCAACGATTTTTAGAGCATTGGGTGGGATGTAAAAGAAGGCCTAAAAGTTTTTCATGAAGGGAGAAAATATTTTCGCTCCAAGCATTCTGCCAGCAATTGCATGTAGAGGCTTTCTATGCTTTTTTACTATGGAACTTGTTATCTTGTAAATCCCATTGATTCATTTCGTTTGGACTGGATGGCTGGTTCATAATTAAGATGAAAAATATCCCTCCAGAATTACTGATTTGGTGCATGCGACACCAGACTCGTCACTAGTTTTAGTTCATCTGTGTTTTGGGTTCCTATCATGTCTATAAACGTGTTCATTAATGTTAGTTAGTCTCCTTAGTGGGGATTAAGACTCTGCTAGTGGTCATTCATTGTTCAAATCTGTTGACGAAGTGACAGTTTTTTTTTTAAATTGTGGAATCATTTTTTTTTTACATGTCTTCATGATCACCTCCACGTCGTAGCACAGTCCTTCTTGGAATTGTGTTGTTGGCATGATCTTTATCTGGTGATGGCCACTAAGCCTGTAGCTGACCCCTCCCGACAATCCGTTTGACGCAAATTCCAGTTATGTTTTCCTGGTGGGGCAAAAAGTACTCAGTATATATTCAAACGACCTGCACACTCTACTGAATTGGGCACATAGATTGCTCTGATATTAAGCACTGCAAAAAGTAAATTATAAACTTTACTAGAAAACTAGGTTTTCTGTCCCAGGTAATATATATGATCGAATTTCCAGAAACTGTTTCAACTGAAAAAAACATGCAACCTATACAATTTTCGCTCTTGGATGTTGCACATTTTAGGTTTAAACTAGCTTGAAGATGTGGTTGCTTATACAAAGGAAGAAAACGTGCCCTGAAACCAATGTGTCGGGGGCATTTTAGTCATCACACCATTCCTAGCTTATTTAGTTAATGTTTTTGTTTTTTATTATTTCGACTTAAGGTTTTTCTTTTTGCCTTTCAATCCTGGGTATTTGTTTTCACTATTGATTTTTTTTCAAATGTTTGTAGTGTGATGGTCTTCAAGCTGAAGTTGCTGCTCTTAAGTTGCTTGTCATCACTAGCACTCCATCCAATCCAGGAAAACGAGGTCATCACAGGGCAGCTAGTGGTGGCCAGATATGCATGGATTGTGAGAATCATCACCTTATTGCGGATGGCCATTATGGAGTGACTTCGGAAGACGATGAATGGGCAGTCATAGAAGCACTTGATAAGAAAGAGGTATGCTGCTTTAAACAGTACAAATACAGAATGATGTGTCCAGTTGACTTGGACACTGGCTTACTCTAACATTTGCTTAGCCATTCTTAGTTCTTGTCCTCCTGGGATTTGAAGACTCTAATCAAGTCAAATTACTCACCTTATTGAATGGTACCCCTAATAACTCTGACATTCACAAAGTCAGATAATTTTTCTCGGCCCCTTCGGTGCAAAACACTAGTGTGTCTTGAACTTTGGCGGTAGCTATGCATGTGTAGCTTTTACTTATGTTCATTGTGAGCTCATGAATAAAGAGAACGATGCATTAGCACTCAGCTCTCCTTTTTAGCGCAGTGAAGTCTTCCATTTGAACAAAGCTATTTTTTTTATTAAGGGCCATTCCTAGCTCCAAATTGAGTTCTTTGCCCAATTGAGAGAACTGTTTTGCATTATGAGATATAATGATTTCCCTTCCTAGTCCTTCTAAGTGCGAAATTATTTGCATGCTATATTGTCTGAACTCTAGAAGACAGTTTTACTCATGTAAATTGTGAAAAAGTTCAATATATTTGTGAAAAGCCGCTACAGATCACCTCTTAAAGCTCAATTTAATAGAGTTTTTGTGTCCGAATACCAAAAGTCTTATACGAGCTGGACTACCCTGCCATAGACGGTTCAAATTAACGGGATTCTCATTTATTTTATAGTTAAAGTTAGCAAGATGTGATAAATTGCTGAAAAAATTAAACACCAGTATTTATAGGTTGCGACCTCAGATCATGTTCAATTAATAGCAACATCCCACAAGCCACCAAGTGTTCTGGAAAAGCTACGACCTCTCATACATAGACCAGACTTTGCTATGTTTGAAAATCGTTCCATGGACTGCCAGTATGTTTCAGAGATCTTGTTCAAAAGCATGATCATTTAGTGAGTATCGGTAAGTTTTGTATGTGTTTCAAGTATTAGCATCATCGAAGCATGTGTATTTAGTGAACATGGAGAAGTCCTCTTTGTGTTTTAGGTTGATCCAATCGTATTCCGCCATTTCATAGCGTGGATAGAAGATAAATGTCCTCTGCAGGATCACCAGTTCCTCAATCTTGTGCATAAGGACGACATAGTACCATGCCTGAGGTTCGCAGATGATGAGGTTAGTTTTTTATTTGATTAAAAATAATGTGTATTAACGAAAAGGACAAGCACCCACGCAGAACAGCAACAGAGTCAAGAACGGAGAGCGGGTTTTGCTAGAGAGATGCCTTAGGGGAAGACTCTTATATATGAGGCCTAACCTGCCAAGCTAGTTAGTAGTTTAACGAGAGTGGGTCTTGGGTCTTTGGTCTTACACGTATGAAACGTTGGATATTACTTGAATTTCTGTACACAAGACAACCACTGTCTACAGGTATAAACCCAGAGAAAGTGTCTTTCTTTTCTCTGTGGTGTCCAGCATATTAGTATCTCCTTATGTCTTCGCTTGTTCATGACTGTGTTTACCATACGTAGGCCTTTACTTGCAACTGTTCTATTCTACGCTGATTCGCTACTGGAGGAGCATAAGCAATCAAAATCACACCAGAAGCATAAGTCTTTGCAAATACGTAAATGGTCAAATTGAAAATATTTCTTTCCAAACAGCCAATGCAGCTCTTTGTTTGGCCAATTTATCTAAGTGTTCAGCATTCAGTTTCTCAGGACCTCAGAATTGCGGTGTTATTTTCCAAACTTTGTCATGCAGGGCCTGCGGTGATCTGCCGCTTGCCATTAATGAGAACCGACTCTAGCTCGAAGCAACATATGTTGAGACAAAGCCAAATTATCTTTGTGTTTCTAGGATTGGTTCCTTTGGAGCACATGCTCAGGTTCCAAAGACCAAATTCCTACTTTAAATCGCAGGCACCAACAACATAAAAATCTTCTAAGTACTTGTGATTTCTAGAGTCAGAACCGAGATTGAAGCCAATGGCTATGCCTAGCCAGGGGAGCTCATGACTGCACTTTGTCGTCTTTTTTCGAGTCAAGCTGATTCTGAAAATTCGCTCCGACGCAAAGTGCTTGGAACGAGTCAATAATTTCTGTGGTTATTATCTGCATCATGCGTAATTAGTATGCATAATTAGTGCATCTCAACATGATAGAAGCATACCTTGTTGGCCCTATAAACACCGCCAATAATTTATGCTGGCTCTCAGTCCGCCTTTTCGAAACGAAACCCAGGTTAAGCCTTTATAGCATGACCTCCAACACCGGCCCTTATAAGGCCAGTAGCCAAAAATTAACCCCATTTTGGGCTGGTGCAAAAAGGCCAACAAGGTAGTCACAAGAAGCGAAGTATTTCTTCTGACTATGATAGAAGCAATGCTGAAATTTCGATGTCCTGTATCTCCAGAATGGCAGCAGCTGTTGACTTGGAATATAGCACAAACTTGTTCAATTTTGCAGTCATTCTAATTCTGTCAATTCTGTTTTTGGCTGTTGCATTGCTTTTAATTCTAGTGTCATGACAATTCTGTTGCTATGGCATTTTAGTTGTATCCTTGTTGTTTTTTTTTAATTTTAGATTGTGTTTGTGACTGTTTCTTCCTGCTTTCTTTGAGCTATTATTGTCTATGTTGTTTCTAGCTGGCGAAGAACATTTACAAAGCGCTCCAAAACAACACTCTAGAAGTTGAAGCCATCACAACAAAGAAAAAGCCGAAGTAAGATCAGGCATAGTTTTGTGTGTAAAGCCTTCGAATTTCAATATACAGTTTGATACTTCTGCTCTTATGTTCCACCTCTTTCTCATTGTATTGTATCTCTTCTGTAGCATTTTTGAGTGTGCGTAAAATTGGGTTTCTCGTGCTGCCACATAGTTTACTTTATGTTCCTTGACGTAGCACAGTGCTTAGGAATTCTTGCAGGGGCAAAGCAAATGTAACAGAACAATGGAGTAATGTTTTACACCCCTGTGTAGACGAGAAACAGTCACTTCTAACTCGTGCAACGTTTATGAAATTTTCACCTTGTCAATTCTTCCTCTACCCTTGTAAGTGCATATTGATCGTGGGCTTATCAATGTGATTGCAGTTGTGTACAAGATGAGACTTTCTGCGTGGTTAATACTGTTAGGAGTTAGAAGAGACTGTTCTAGTCTAACCGCTGCATTGATAGGACCAGCCAGAAAGAGTTCAAAAGTTCTGATTTGTCTATATATTATTTTGAGTGTCATATGTTTTTGTGTCCCCAGTACATTAATCAGGAATAATGGAAATCAGACTCGATTCCACGATTTGTTTCTTTTGTGAAACACATTAGTAAAACTAATTTGCCCTTAGCTGTTTGTACCCTGTGTTGTTCTTTGCTGATTCAGCATAATCGGAGAACCATGCTGATTGAAAATGACAGTATTGATATCTGCATTTCGTTGGATCTGTCATAGCATTCTAACATCGCTCTGCTGTTCATGCTTACACTGAAATTTCTTATAAAGTTTTCCTTATGTTCATTGCTTCTTATCACAACAGAAATGCAGTTAACTGCGTTGCTGATGTTTATCAGCGGACAAAACAGTGAGGTGCTAGGAAGGTCTAAATTGGAAACCTTCCTCTGCAAAATCAAATTGGCTCTAGAACACTTAGCTGGTGCTTATCTCACATAAGTTGGCATAATTTCTAAACAGAGACATATGCGTGACAAAAAGATCAACTGGATAACTAAAGCAGAGAAAGGATAGAAGACGACAGTGGCTATACATTTGGAGTTATTTCTACTATCAATAATGATAACATTAGCATTAGAGATTGTAAAACTAATGGAAGGTGGAAGACATTCGGGTCAGATTAACATGTAGTAAGTCTGCAGAAAATTTTCTGTCATTTACTTGGATTGCTTCTGTTAACTCTACTTAGCCTGAAGGGGCAGGGGGGAGGGTGAATCCGGTAATTTTTCACTGCCAATTGATGAGGAGTAAATTTTACTCACTAGTGTGTGCTGACGATTCACAGAATTCATTGAGACGTCAGCTGAAATGAAAATTTCTGTCATATTGCTCTTCGTTAAAGGCAATTGGTTATGGTCATACATGTCCAAGGTATCAATAACCATTTTTTTGCCTTCAAATCTCTACGTTGTCCTAACAGGGAGCCCTGTGTAACAAATTTGTGCATAAAAATGCATTCTATGGCATAAATTTGCATTATTAAATCATTTTTAACTTGGTTGTACAAGTAGTACATTCCTATTACAGAGAAAAGAGAATAATGGCAAGGGTCCATGGGGTATTTTTGAAGAGTATGTACCAAGGACTACCTATCTTTCATCGTTGATGATTATAGTGTGCGCTGTTCCTGAAATATGGAGGAGGGCTGATTTACACCAGCCCCCGCCCTCCCTAGTTTTTGTACGTCCTAAAAAAAAAGAAAACAGGCTGTGAAGTGTTAAAGCATGTTTATTCTGTTGCTTTCACTCACCAATGATCTTACCTTTAGGAAATGCACCCTGACCCGGTTGGTCGTACCGTGTACGTTCCGTGTTCGTGTATCCGACTCCAGTGAATGGTACCCAGTATCTACCAGTTGTAGAGCAAGGGTGAGTATCATTTCTTCCCTTTTTGCCTGTTCAAAATATCATGGAATGCTATCCCTATCCGCAAGTTTTCAAAGAAAAGTCCTGGATAGTGCAAAATCTGCGTGTTGCTCCTAGGCTTTGAAACAAGAGGAGAGTGATCACTCTTGTACCATCATTATGTGAAAACATCACGCCCAAAATGCGGGCATATTGAGACAATTAGAAAACGTATCACAGAATATATCGATCTATGGGCCACTATTTACTCTGCATTCCAGATGAAGAGTGTTTTATGAAGTGGGCTGTGTATAAAGTGTATTGCCATTCTGATTGCTTCAAATAATCACTTTCCTAAGCAACTGGAGGAGAGTGAGGACAGCTTGCCTGCTTTTGCTTCAAGGTGCGTGCAATATTCTACTGCATGACGACTCGCTCCTGTTGTCAGCGTGTCAGGAATGATGTCGTATATAACGCCTGACCGGGATCAGGAAAAACCCTGACATTTCAACAAGTCACGTTTATGTTAATTTTATTGGAAAAAGATGATAGGTCGCTTATAAATTTCCGTTTTCAAATCCTCATACGTGAGGATAGATTTGCTTGATCAAATAAACATATTTTGCGTAAAAAAAACAAGCCAAGGACCTAGCACCCTAAGTTGTTGGTTATAGTGTCGAATGTTTCTTAAGAGGGTTCTTGGTGTCAGTATTGGCGTATAAATTCGAATCACCGAGTTTTTCGTAGCTTGTATGTTAACCGAAACGGGAACTAAGTTCAACATATTAATAATGTGGATTAGATAGCTACATGTTTCTTCATATTTCAACCATTCATGCTCTTGGGAAGATGTGATCAAATTTTCAAATTAGAGTAGCTCATTCACAGACTGTCAGACAGGGGATAGAATTGAAACTCCAGAAACGTATGTTAAGACGCTCCAGTTAAGGTTTGTGACCATGCAGCTTTTTAATGCAAGTTTCTTGCAATCAATGGTAAGCATCTTTTTATGAAGAATCGCTCCGCGTGAGAACATTTTACAAAATTTTTGGTGGATTTATATAAATTATGACTGTTACAATTATCTACGTGTACGTTAAAGTGTTTGCTATGTTTCTTGTGGAAAGGTTTTTTGCGAAAAGAAATCTTGGTGTAAATGCTATATGCTCAGTTCTATTTTGCCTTTATTGTGTTCTTTGTATGAAGATTGTTGCGGTGGCTGATTTCTTGACTTTCTTGCGCTACGTCCGACAAGGAATCATAAAGAAAGATGGTAAGAGAAATGATTTTTAATTCTTACGATTTATTGGTTTGTATGAAGGGACGAACTTCGATAGAATTCTTTGAATGGAAAGCTTGTGTCGAAAGTCACAGTCTGACTGTTGGAGCACTGAAGCTAAAATATGTCCAATGTATCACTGTATCAGGTACCATCAGGAAGATACAGCGATTTTTATACCAAATTTCGGAATTTTTAGTTCTTGAATTAATTCGAATCCCAGCCAAATTCTCATGGCATCCTCTCCCCCCCCCAGGAAGATGGGGGAGGGGGGAGAAATAAAATTTTGAGCCTAGGGGGGACCCAACTTTAAGCTCATCAGTGGTGGGGGATCTGTTGTTTGTGAGAAAT
>JAOBRC010578453.1:0-11071 GCA_027575255.1 Scolionema suvaense
TGATATAATCGTTTTGAACTCAAAACGGAAAATCGCTCCGTTTTCGAGCAAAACGTAGTAATGTAAACGAAGCATTAGTTGTGACAGTAAAATGTTTTATGGCAATGTACCATTAATGGGAGTGTTGTTCAGTATTTTTGTTATTGACGCAAGAAAAAAATCATGTACTGAAACATGTTAGATAGTTTATTATTGTTCATGCTTTGTGCTTTGTAGAGGGAGCTAGCTTGCGAGATCTGTCACAAGAGGATTATAAGAGAGCATTGTAACGATTGGACCAAATCACGTAATTGTCAATGTAAGTAGTGTTAAAGTTTAAGTGATTTAAATGGAAACAACCTGTGAATCTAACAAATTGATTAGTCATTATTATGACTTGTCATAGAGCATTATTGTAGAGTTGCAGAGTACCAGAGAATAATCATATAGACTCCCTTGATTCTGAGGTTAGAAGACATACAGATTTTATTGAATATTTCACTACTGTTCGTGAATAGATGTATTGTACAATATTGATGCTTCTTACTCCACAGTAACTGTTTTGTGGAGACGCCTTTTATAGTATCTGCTATATTCAGCATCTGTGCCTTTTATTGTATGTATTTTAATCTATGCTGTATCGGCATTTTGTTATATCTTTGCGCATGTTCTGTTTGTTTTCCTCTGCTTTATGAGTCCATCTTATCAAGGAATAAATGGTTCATCAAAGCTTTCATAGAAGATGGGTGGTTGGGCACACGAATGCTTTGAGGCATTTTGAAGTTGATTTAGTCTTGTGCTAGATTAGCAGTATGATCTTTTCACATCTGTGCTGTGATATTCTTCTATGATTGATTTCACTTCCACTCCATCTCACAGTCCATGTGTTTGCATTGCTCTCTTCAGTTTTTTTGTTTTGATTAGTGATCCAGTCCTGCAGAAGAGAAAAGATATATGGTATATTACTTTATTGAATTTCCTCTATCGTTTTTTTTTCCCCAAATTAAGCTCAACTGTCCCTTCTTCTTATCTTCTTAGTAGTACATATGTGTTTTTGCCGTGTATGATGGGTATGTGAAGATTTATGAAGCGGAAGTGAAATATTTCATGCATCACATTCTGGAGAGACTTTTGAGAGTTTACTTGACAGGCCATCTTGAATGAGGTGAAAACTAGACTTCGGTCACTATTGCCAAAAACAATAGTAGCCTGGCACGCTTAATCAAATTTATTGGTACCACACTACTTCCACTAAATTGTTATCATGGATTTAACACCAATAGTATTGTTACTTATTCAGGGCAGTAATCAAGTTTTTTTAATTATCAAGTGTTGCTATGAAGTTGAATATTGAAACACACTGCACGCAGTTCATTATTGATCTTTCTAATGCATTGCACTGCTTAACCTTAAACATCTATAGGTGCGCGTTGCCAAGTCTGTGTCATATCTTCTGAAAGGCATGATGTTCATTGGAATTGAAGCTAAGTCAGTCCCTTTATATCAAGGAGTCGCCAAAGAGACTTTCGTAGCTTTGTTTTAGTTATTTAAGAAAAAGGAAAATGTTTACAGATTAGGGTACGGTTGCAATCATGTAGAGGTTATATACTCTTCTTGCTATCACAACTTATTGATACTGATAGGAGATTGATGTTAGGTTATATCAATTTCTTACCGTATTCATAGAGTTGCCTGATGAAGTCATCAGACATTGCCTGGTCATACATGGCAACATCATCCATGTACTTATGCACATTGGAACCTCCAGATATATGTCCAGCAGCGAATTCACTTGTCCCTTGTTCGGTTGTCTCACAAGCCAGTTCTCCATTTACGAAGAATGACAAACGCTCATTCAACTCATACCGTAGTGCAAAATGTGTCCATTCTGCACCCAGTGTGTCTGTCTGGTTTGCGGCCTCACATTTGTACTCAATAGTCTGGTGTTGAACTGAAGCCCACCAATATTTTCGTTGCTCGTAGGTTCCTTTTGCATGTTTGCGGATGTATAAACCCTCTCCAGTCTTAGTGAATATATCGAGATAGTCTTCTGCTACTCCTTGGAAAGGATTCAGCTGGAACCAAAATCCAAAAGTAAATCCATTCGGACATAGATTGCTGTATTCTCCCGATGGTGTTCTAAAATTATAGTCAGAAATTGTGTTATATTGTTAGTTTTGAAGGTATTTATTGTTTGTTAACATCAGGAATAGTTTTATTTCTTTTGGATGTAAACATTTATATTTCTTATTTGCATATTGAGGTGTAGACCTCAACGTCAATCAATGTATTGTTTCTTCTTCTTTTTGACTGATAGGCAAGCAATGATTCTTTGGAATTCACACAAACATTGAATGCTACCAAAAATAGCACATCAAAAGTTTTGATGTATTGCCAAAATATCCTGATTGAGAGTGGAATGTTTGGAATTTGACACATACTGAAAGTGCAGCCTCTTTTTTTTTGGCACATTCCTTCACATTGAGTAAAGTGCCTATTTCAATATCAGTTCCTAAGAAGTTGCTCTCATCATCATTTCAGGCATAATCAACCACTGCATTCACGTTGAGCAATTTTTTCTTATGGACCTGCACCATTAGACATTTTATCAAAATGTAGGGAGCAATGTTGTCCCTTAGTGGATGAGATCCATTAAGTTTGCGTTGTGCACTTCCTGAAAGAACATGTAGTCGTAGTTTTTCTAAGTAAAGATGTTCATTTTGAATGTGAGTGGTAAACTGAACGGCGAGACAGTGAACATTCAAAACATTACAAACTGATTGACAATTTCAATTACTAACAACTAACTTCAATAGAAATTTATATAGACGTTTTCTTCCAGAGTAATAATGCCAGTCCAGACCATTGACATTCTCATTGATCCATTTTTTCAACCTTTGTATATGATTCTCTGCTTGCTAAATTGAAAAGGTTTTGCATAATATATCTTCTTGCATCTCCTATGGAAGAGTTGATACTGCTAAATGCTTTGTAAAGCATGTGTTTTGATCAAAGTTGGTGGCTTTATGTAATTAAGATTGCAATAATGAAAGACTTATTCCAGGAGTTGAATATGCTATCAATGAAATGAGCCTGAATATTATCTTATGTACATTTTCTGTCCCATTGTAGTTTTCAGCTTTGATACTGAAATCAGCACAACAGTACATTCGAACCCTCTTGCAAGAGCACTGCCTTTGGAGCTAATAAAAAGAGAATTAACTGCAAAATTCTGCCTGCAAGCAAGCACTTTTAAATGCCTGCAAACACCTCTAAGGCTGTGAAGGCTGTTTTCTCACATGAAAGCGTCTGTCAAAGTCGCAAAGCTCTTAAACCAGAGCAGTGTTACTCCAGCACTGCCTTGAAGCTGAATTCAGTATATAGATATTGCTGATAAAATATTCTCACGCTTTTCCTCCTTTAGAGTGGACACACTACACTTTCATAGAGCGTGCAAACTCCTTTATGCTCAGCACAACGCAAGTATGTCAGGCAAAAGTCATGTTTTGAAATGCAGTTTATCTGCCGCCTATCTGAAATGGTTAGTTAAAGATGCTCAATTCAAGAAAATTCCTTCTAATATCAGATAGATTGGGAAAATATTAGTGCACAAATAGTATGACCTCAGATCTGAAGAAAGAAAATGGGAGTCCTGTTGCCTATAACTTATTCACTATGTGTGATCCACTGTTTCTGAAAAGATAGGAGTTGATTTGGCAAAGTGTTCTTAGAATTAGAAGCAAATACTGAAAAGGTTTATAGATGTAATTTTTCTTGCAGACTAAATATGTTCTTGCTTCTTGCTGCCCACCCATTTGCTACTTTGTAAACAAAACCAGGGCACATTTGAGTTTATCCAGAATGCTCTGGTCAGGCATTCTCTGGTCGGCCATTTTCATCCCTGGGTAGAGCTTGTCAAAAAGGGTCCTATTAGCAAGTTAGTAGGGTATATACATTCGAAATGCAGCACCATTGGTTACAATTCCAGCTGTTTTGTTCTGATTGCATAAAGGCTTGTCGCAGTAGTAGAGGCTACACATGCAAAGCCTAGTCTCCACTTAGCTACGTTGACGCAGGTTAAACATAACACCGTCTGACGGCAAGTGTCTTTGAATAACGCTGACGCGATTTTGGTTTCGCGTGGGGACACTGATGCACTATTGACGCCTGGGGTGTCACCAATAACACATTTGGCAGGTGCTTTGTTTCGTTGGTATTCGCTGAAGATGTAGAAGGACAGAAATGGGGGTTGTGAACAAACAATTTGTAATGCTGATAGTGTTGCGTACTCTAGAAAAACTAACGTAAAGACGAAGGGTACAAAATACCGTCCGAAAAATGCTGCATGCGTTCCTTCTTCCAACGGAGAAAAAATCTGGAAGCGTAACATGTTGTGAATTCTTTTCAAGGAAAATTATCAAGAACAATTCTTCAAGTAAATGTAACACTTTTTCCGACCTCCCTTTTCCTTTTGAAGGTTCTCATCAGAACTCATTTTGAAAAAACGTAGGCATTGTTCTGAAATTGGCTGTTTTCAACACGTTTCTCTGTTTGGAGGATACCTTTGCATCGTATATATATTTGCGCTTGAACTTGTTTTGTGTTGAGTCTCTGTCGTCTGGTGAAATGGGTGACTAATTAGCTAATAATTGCCTTTTAATTACCCTTGATGCTTGCAATTTGGATTAAATAAGTCAATTTCCTTAACGCACGGCGTCTACAATGCGTCTTGAGTGAAAACGTTTTCATAGGCGCATTCCGCGTTATGGCCTAGCGCAGAGCGTTATTTTCTTCACTCTAGATGTCATCGCGTTAGTGTGCGTCAGTGATTAACGCATTGGTGTTTAGCATAAAGTACTCACGTCTCCATCTGAGCAGCGTCAATACTAACACCATCACGTCAAGCCAACATCGACGGTGTCAGTCTTCACACCGTCCAGTGGAGACCAAGCTTAAGTGCTCAGTTGATAAAAGGGTGACTGCTCATCTTTTTTGACTGCTAAGTGAGATGCCAGTCTATACTACGCTGGGGTGCTCCTTCTCAGAAATATTTTCTACTTTTTTTTGAAGCTTCAGACATCTGAGTTGTCGTCAATCCCTTTTTAAATCCCGAGGCCATTTTCAAGCGTGTAGAACCCCTTCTGTCTTCTTTGTGAAATGCACCAACGGGGATAAAACTTACCAGAAAAACACAGAAACTCACCTTTCTTGATAAGGTTAGCATTGTGTGAGGTTAACACGATATTGAGACCGAACCTTCTACAAAAATGTGATAAAGAGACATGTTTTATGTGTTTGAACTATCATCTTTGCCATCATGATGATAATGCCGTTTACTTTAAATGATTAGAAGACGGTGAGAAATAGGATTATCAGTTTCTCTGGATCCAAATTCTGTGGTGTGTTGGAATTTGGCGTGAGTTTTCTTTAAATCAAGTTCATAGGAAGTCAAAGAAGCTGCAGGCTTCATTGCTCTGTGGTAATGCCTAAAGGATATATGTTTGCTAATTACTGTCAGCTTCTAGTTCAACAAAACCAAACGTTCAGGAGGATGCTATGTTTAGGTATGATCTCCGCTGATGAATTCAAGAACCCATTCAGTATTTTTTTTCTGTGCATCAGAGCTATGAAATTTAATAGTTTTTTGTTGGGGAAACGCAGAAAGAGGGAAGAGCATTTTATGGTATTGCGACATGATTAACGTGTTGAGTGCTGTAGGACATTGAAAAATCACCTAGTTTTAGGACAAAATTGTTAAATTTTCACGGCATTCACAGTGGCAGGGCAACATGTTTGGTTTAAATCGGTGTAAAGTTTACTGCTCTTTCTGATGCACCTACTGGTATTGCTTAAAAACTTGCAAAAGTGCCCGAAATTGAACTGTAAAGGTAGCTGCTGGAATTTGGTCCTGAAAACGAGAATACTCATTCTCCGCATGCAACGTGTTAAAAAAGTATGGATGTTACTTAATTTTCTAGTATATATAACTTAGTAATGGTAACATCACTTACCCATAGCACTGTGGATATGAAGTACTAGCTGATGCGTAGCATTTATGAATGTTTTTCTCACAAAATACCACAGGACT
This sequence comes from Scolionema suvaense, assembly GCA_027575255.1. Classification (NCBI taxonomy): domain Eukaryota; kingdom Metazoa; phylum Cnidaria; class Hydrozoa; order Limnomedusae; family Olindiidae; genus Scolionema; species Scolionema suvaense. The sequence goes on from JAOBRC010578453.1 coordinate 6,068, forward strand.
CAGTCGACCAGCAGCGTAGACAATTTGGCCAGTGTCTACCACATATGGCATGTTTGCGTAGCCGTAGTTCTTTGCGTTGTCGTTATCGAACTTCAGGTAAAGTTGTGCCAGTTTTTCAACATCTAGGAAAGGTGTTCGGAAAACATATGAACATACTTGTGTAGATATTGTCTATTCATACCGGGTTTTATGCCATGGTGGCCATCGTTAGTTGTTGTGTGTGGAATAAGCAAAAGCTAATCTTTTTTGAAAATGCTGTGATGAAAAAATCTGTAGATTCCAAGAGAGCCATGTTCAACTTCTCCATAGAAAACGGCTTGCACATGGCAAAGCTGATTTTTGCTTCAGATTTGGCATAAATTTTAGAAAATATCTTCTTGGAAGTGACATTCAACATTTTCAGATAGGAGAGAATACTTTGAATAATAAACTTGGTCTGGACTTGTTCTTAATATTCAACCATCAATCAGCTCTTATCCATTACCTCCGAAGATTGATGAAGATTTTGAAAACTTGGCCTTATTCATAGATCTGGAAATGAATAGACCATATAATTTCTGTCTGTACCACGCTATGTATATTGGTCTAATTTCACTATACAAAAATTTTGTGGCTTGTGTGTGTGTTGAGCTGCTGCAAACATGTGTTATGTTGATACTTTTTAAACTTTACACAGAATTACAACCATATTAGTTCACGTGGCGGCACATACCAAATTCATCGCAGTAGTCTCCAGAATATCCAGTAGCACATTCACATGTATAAGAATTGTCAGTGTAGTTGGCGATGCACTTCCCGTCATTGTAACACGGATTGCTTGCACATGCATGCTACATGAAGAAATACATCTTGTTATTAAAAAGTCGCAATGGCACAATATATTGTCCACCTAGTCGGACTCATGTTTTCTCCACTTTATAAATACTTTCAACTTAAGCAAATATCAGATTTCTTTTTTGCTCCGCTTAAAGTTAACCGTACTCAATCCAATGCTGGTGAAGTATCTGTGAAACAGTTTTTGTTGTTAATGGATGAGTCTGGCCAGAATAAAAATCCCGCACATCTGACAGAACGCAGGATAATTTTTTGCCTGAATTTGTAGCATGCAAAATAATGATATTAAGATGTAAACTGGACTGTCACATCTGCCTTGATTGATCGTGCAATATTGCTAGGGGATTGCATAATTAAACCTTGTGATGGTATAATTATTTCAAGAGCTGCTTTAAGCTTGCACCGTGAAAGAAATATTTATGTGTCATCTTGATTCTGTAGGCTTTATCATTATTCAGTATCATTTTTCAGAAAAAGCAGTCATTTTCAAAAACACATATGCACAGATTAATAATTGGTCTGGTAACCATGAACTTGAACTCTGATCAAACCCTCATAGAATATTTTAAATGGGTGCAATGAATACAAATATTGTCAAATAAGAATTGTTTCACCGAGAAAATCTTAATATTTTAATCCGTCCAAGTTTTTTCCCTTCAAACAAATTATTTCACCTTTTCCTATTAGTTTTTCACTGTACAATTTCCTTGTGTAGCATCGTATGAAACGCAGCTGTATGCTATATCTGTATGGTTTTTTGTCATTTTTCTCTTTAGGATATAAGCACTCTGAGTCATTACGCAGGTTTTGTGCTTAGATTTATTTTGGTGCTGCTCTGTGTTACTATAAGTGCCATATATTAGAGATGATGAAACCACATCTCTGAATGAAATATTGCTTGAAGAACATAACTGTCCGTTAGTGCATCAAACCCTTTTACACATTCTACTAGGTCTGTACCTCTTCTGATCTATCTGCACAATAAAATTTGCATTTTACACATGTCATTGAGTCATCTGTTGTGAATTGTTTTCAGGTAATATTGAGGTGGATCTATGATTTTTTTTCACTCTCAAGTACATGACTTTTTGAGAGAAGCTTTATTAGCTGACACTTTTACCCTGGGATTCACGCCCATAGGCTTAAATCGGGACCTAGACCCGTAGGCTCAGGTGATGACCTACTTTCGACATTCGAGAAACTGCAAAAGTATCAGGGTGTATCGTATTTTCACTATAGATATTTATCATATTTACATCGCTTTCTTCTTATATAGTCAGTAATTAATGAACTTTTTCTGTAGATATATGGGCATGTACTTTACATAGCCTATACAGTCCGTTTTCTCTCAAATTTTGTCATTTTCCAACCACTTCAACCGTGGCATTTCCAACGTTTACGGGGATTGGTATGTTCATACTTATTTCATATTTATTTGATGATCTATTCCCCATGTTTACGTTGCATATTATCCTGTTTGCTATATATGGGGGAATTTTGAGGAAATGCGTTTTAGCCCGTGTCTGAAATCTTTGAAAACTTTTTGAAGGATAAAAAATGGCTTGACATTAAAAATCTACTTTTGAACCCAGGGGTTCCAAATTGGGATAATAGGATATTTCTCGTAAGAATACCAGGGAACTTCATCACGGCATCTCAGTATTTCCAGAAATCACATTTTTTATCCTGTCAGCAATAAAAAATATTAGATACCAGTTTCAGCAGCAGTAAAACTACTCAACTTCTATTGCATTCGAAGGCATGAAAGGATTCAATTTAAGTTTCATAGTATTTCAATCACTAATACTGAAGTTTTGTCGATTAACTAGTGATCTGATGAGTATAGTAGCTACGATAGAAGTAGTTTCATAAAGCCCCATTGGGGAAAATAGAGAACAACTGCATCTCGTCACTACCCGGTAGCTAACTAAGAAATCTAGCATTAATACAAGGAGAAAAGATTCCCATTTGAAGCGTTTTATAGCATACAGCTGCTGTATTAAAGTAGAATTATCTCTCTGATAATTATTTTCAGCACAAATTGTTCAAAGGGCACTTTGATTAAACATACATACTGCCTAGCACGCGGAAAGGAGGGGAGGGAGAGATCATTGGAACTCGTCATACAGTACCCCCTGCTCAATTAAAGGGAAGTGTATCTTGTGACTGATGCGTGAGAAGAATATTGGGTTACTCTTACATATAATTGTATGCAACTTATTCATGTTGTGATCCGAGGAACGATATCGCAAATTGTTTTGCGATCGATTTCTAGAGCCAGTGACCTACCAAGTAAGGCTCTGACTCTGGGAAAGTGTTACTGTTTCAGGCTTCTGAGATTCAGAAGCTTTCTTGAGTACAGAAATGGCACTCGACTTGACGAAAGTCACACAACAATCAGCAAACTTGTAAAATTATTTTGAATATGCTCACAAGGCTACTGTCCGGCAGAAAAGTAACTGGCTTGCCAAAGTGATACTAGTTCTTGCTGCTAGCAAATTTTCTGGCATTTGGCTTTAGCAGTAACAAATAGAAGTATGTCAGTGTGACTTTGTCCTCTGACTATATTGAACAATATTAGCCTAGTCGGGAGCTTGTCGGTATCACTGATGATTAAGTGATTAGGAAGAGGACTCTACATTTTTCAGGTTTCTGCGCTAGTTAAATCTGATTCTGATTTAAACATAGTGAGCAAGTCTTAGTCTTTAAGTGATTTGTTGTTCCGAGTAAAAGATGCGAATTGATAGTTAGATTATGGACATTGTGATCGGTCTGTCTTGTAGTTGTATCTACCACAAGTGGATGCAAATGGAGAAAAGGTTAACGGAAAGAAAAGGTTTTACCTATGTGTATATACTCCCAAACTTAGATCTTGCTGTTAGCTGCTAACCTATTTGCTATTTTCTAAACAAAGCCAGCATTTGGCTTCCTTAGAAATCTCAGGTCAGGCATCAACCAACTGCAGGTCTGCGATTTATGGAACCACCGAACAGTGCTAGTCGCTCCTTCAATTCTTTGGCTAATGTAAATGATGCAGAACAGTAGGAGAAATGGTGCTTTGATGGATAGGACTTGAGAGCTGAGGGAGATGGTTCCAGGCTAGTGTGATATAAACTTATATTTCTTTGGAAGAGCAAATCAATGATTTGAATGATAGACAAACTTGTTGCAATATTACATGTAAGAAAGCAAAATTTATCAGGATCATAACATACCCGGATATTGTAGTGGTTGCATTGTGCTGGGATTATGAGGATGCTTTTATTTGCGTAGACATCTAGATTGAATAAGGCACATGAGCCATCTGGATAGCGTTGAGCTGATTTGCATCCTGGTGTCTGTACGCAACTCCCCAAACAGCCATGATATGAAGGGAACAACTTAGTATGGATAATCATTGCCAAAGTAGTGTGAAAACCTGCTCCAGGCGTCGTCACAGGGGCATTGAAGAAGAAAAAGTCACCTTCGGAACCTCCTGTATGTCCGCACGCCATCTTGGAAGTGCACAATTGACCATCCACTAGAATTATACAACAAGCAATGCTTGTTGCCAAGAAACAAGATATATAAGATGGTTAGGCAAAAGTGTGATGCACGCTGGGCATACTGTAGCATACTTTAAAGTTTTGCCTGAAGTTTTCTCTAGCAATGTGCTCCCAATCTCCTGAACTATTGCTTTTCCGATCATTCCCAGAATCATAAGTCAGTCACTCTTTAATTGTTTGCCCCAAAGGTATATTCTAGCTTATTAGAGCAGGTTAACGCTATTCCTGCTGGGCTTTTTTGGGCTCCTCAGAACAGGGGGTGGGACAGATAACATTTTGGTCTAAAATATTTTCCTAATATAGCACCTGTCACCTACAACAGGTGTTTTGTTCCGGGCGATTGGAGGCAAATGTGGCCCAATCAGCGATTTTAAAGGTTTCTTGATTTTCAGCGTTTAACTTGTAAACGCTTACCGCAAACGCATTTATGTGATTCTAAATGGCAGTGTTTAAAATTTTAAACGTGTTTAAACATCACTCATTTGAAACTAAAACAGTTGTGTTTGAAAAGAAACGCCTCGTAAACACATTTAAGTTTTAAACGTAGGTAGTACTAAATGCGTTTAATCTTTAAATGTGATCGGTAAACGTGCCGTCCTATAAACGCATTTAAGAACAAATGGAA
>JAOBRC010578564.1:0-11070 GCA_027575255.1 Scolionema suvaense
GCAAATTGTTTGTATATATGGACGAAAAATCTGAGTTTGCTCAACAGGTTCTTAGGCACGACATATCATTCAACAGGACGTTTGGGTTTACAGTATGTGCAAAATTGATTTGGCAGGCTACAATAGATATGTCCTGTTTACTATAGGATGTGGGCCCCCCCTGGCGGAAATCAACAGATACGGCCCTGTAGTTGTACCTTTCTTGCTGCTAGCGTTGTCCGTTCTGCTGTGTGTCATTTGCAACACAGCTAATGTTGAGAATGTTTTAAAGAGATTCCGTGTATTTGCTTTGTGTAATAATTGCATCAAACTGATCTATTTACCTCCTCTTATCAAGAAACGCTGTTTTCAGTGCCTGGACTGTTGCAGGAGACGTGTTACAACCTCATACTGTGGGGATTTGGGTTAGTTTCAATCAGCGAATGTTGATAACAATAATAATATAATGTGATAATATATGTATGCAAATATTTATTTAAATTTGGTGTTCCACTAAAAAAGTCACGTACCACAAGATACAAATTATAAGTAAAAAACAAAAAAACGTGAAAATGTCACATGAACTGCATAAGCCAAACCGATGAAAATATACTCGTCTACGATCTGTGAAATACAAATAGAAACTTTAAATATTACAGGCTTCTACTTTTTATGGCAGGTTTAAATTCGTGCTGTCTGTAACATTTTTTATAGGAAATGGCAGGGACCCTGATAAAACACGCCCTAAATAGCGTTACGATTCTCATCGATATTGCACCGTCCAGATGGAACTCGCGTAAAAGTCATCTGAATTCTTCAAACTGCGAGTCAATTCTCGAGGAGTAAAAGCATCACTCATGAATGACGGTGATAAACCATTCGTGGTTTTGAACATTTTAAATAAGATAGCCTTCACTCTCCTTAAAGGGAACAAATCGTCAAAAATGAAATTTGAACAGATGATAGCGCTCTAAAAAGCATGACGCACAGCTTTTATTTAGCGAGAAATGCTTGTTTAGTTCCGGAGATACTTAATGTCTGTTATATCATTATTGAGAGAACTTATGACTAGAGGGAGCAGTCAGCACATCTAACTCCCACTGCATCGTATATTGAACTGCGTAAATCAGTAGTATCACAGGTGTACAAGACTACAGCACAGGTACACAAGGATAAGTGTGACACACAGCTACAGACAGAGTATAACAGCAGGAAGTGCAGCCATTGGAAAGCATAGGAAGAGAGACTTAAAACAACACTATCATTATAGAACACATAATGCAACTGCCCCAAAGTCCTGTTCTGGACCGTACGTGCTAACTTGCCACTAATTATGCATGATGTCACTGGTACCACTCTCAAATTATCTACGTTTTATTTCTGTAATACTCAACGTAAAATTATTGTTAAGGGTTGTCTCTTTCATTTCAGTATAAAGTCATGCAATATGTAAATGATCCATTAAAGACAATTGTACAAGCATTTGTGTTACTGAGGAAATAGCAATGCGCAGCTTCGGACTCCAATGACACCATGGAAAATTGGCAAAATCAAGATGGTAGCTGCTAGAATTTGAGAGGGAATACCTCCAGAAGTAAGCTGGCTTTCGTTATGATGTTTATGGGAAATCCCATGGTCTGTTGTGCTCTATCATCAGTTAAAATTTCAGTTTTGACCATTGTTCCCCTTTTAATGAAATGTTTCGCTGTTATCGATCTCAAGTCATCCTATAAAATTGGCGTCAGTTCTTGCACAACGTTCCAAGAGCCAGTTCGTGTAAGCACTTGATTTCGTTGCTCAGGCGCCTACTGAGGTTTATTTTACATACCGTAATCTTTTGTTCTGTCGTTGTACACAGCTTTCCAATGTGTTTCTTGAATTTTTTTATGGTCGATGTCATCTCGTAACTATTTTCAACAGTAGCTGTTCTAGAGGATTGTATCACGTAGCTTCACAAACACTTTCATAGGGAGACCCAAAGAGTAGCAAATGGCATTTTCTGTTCATTTAACTTTATGCACCTCTGACGAAACCATACAACAGATTTTAGCATGTCCTGCTGTAAAGTTTTACAAATAGAATGCAAGTATAGCATCAATAGTAGATTGCAGACATCCGTGCTGGTAGAATTCCAGAAAAGGTCGTTCAGATAAACATTAGAAAGAATAGGCCCGAGAACAGACTCTTGTGCCAGCCCACAAAATCATTCTTTCCAAGAGCTGAGAGGCTCATCGATTTTTGTTCCGTGACAGCGATTTTTCGGACAGTGATACAAAAGGCATATAGCTGATTTTGAAACCCATATGCACGCAGTTCTGCTATCAGTAAATCATGGTTTATAATATCGAATGCCTTCGATAAATCCATCACTGCAGTCCCACAAAGACCACGTTAGTCCAATGCTCATTTCAATTTTTCAAGAAACAGGCAAAAGGTATGCTGAGGACTGTAACCTTTTCGATGGCTACATAGAAACTGAGAAAGATGACTACTCATATATGCTATTGAACTAGAGATCTGCCGTGTTCGTTAGGTTTCAAAATAGGACCAACATCCGCCAGTTTCATCTCACTTGTAGAATACGATATTAATCCAATCAGGTGAATGACAGCTTTGTCTTGAACTTGTCAAAATCTTACATAATTATTAGCAATATCTGAAAAATCGAGTTGTTCGTCAGTTACGCAGACCTGCTAAGTTTTACGTTTCAGTACTTTAGGGTTTAATTAGGGCGCAAGGGGAGGGGGGTAATTTTATCGGCAAACCGCCTAAAGCACATGATATAGCAGAACCAGAATAAAGTTAAGACAAGCATAATGAATCAAAGCAAAATCTTTCGCAATGATTAGCAGAAATCCTAATGTGACATGTTCTCGAAGCAAACTCTTGCAATGAGGAAACGATTTCTGAAGCAGTAGCAGGCTTATACTTCGTAGAATTGCTTATTAATGTAAAATCTGACCAGAAAATCTGTTGTTGCTTGTAAAAATACGGACTAGTATTAGTTGTTTTCTCCAGAGATATGTTATTTCCCCCTCTGTTTTCTCTCATCCTCCATCGTAACTATAATGCTCTGTCAGCGATACACGCGAACGCTTTCTCCAGTCTGTTACGCGAATTCCTGTGTGATACCCTGACTGTAGGATACGACCTATGCAGTCTAGTAAAACAACTCAAAATGAAAGGCAAGCAAGCTTCCATGATCAAGATCAAACCCAACAACAAAAGTTGGTGGACATATGACTCATCCAAGTTTTGCATTTTTCTGTTTCGCAGTGTCCGCCAATAAGTGAAGCAGAGACAAAACGCTGTGCGTCAGGACGGTACTACAATTGTGGTAAAAATATATCTGGACAAACGCAAAATACGGCGTTTGCCAGTCCCCACAAGCAAAAGACGAATGATATTATCCAAGCGCGAAGAAAATCAAGCCTTCACGGGTTGACGGATCGGACTTTTCAGCAATGAATCCGTGCTAGTTTGATGCCCTCTGGCTCATTATAGCCATAAAATCAGTTGATTACGTCGAGTTTATCAGCATTTCAGAATTATGATCAAATTTCGGATAACCATGACTCAAAAAATAGGCTAAAAAATGCAAAAAGTCCATGAATTTATTGCCTGGATTGTAGGTGTCGATAGAAAAGAAAACAAAACGTTTGCGCAATTCTTTAAATTTCGAAAAATCGCTCCTGTACCTGTTCGAAGTCGTTCTATACATATTCATTGTAGTCTTTTTTTCATTTTTTCAATTCTGTCCGGTGCCCGTCGCCGATATTGCATCAGGATTTTGCGTTACTCTTGCAGTGGGTTTAATACACCCAATGGCTTAAAAGAAAAGTTTGCTTCAAACTGAGCGCATCTGCTAGGAACATATTTCACTGGTTCATTTCTTTCTAAATGACATGTGCCAGATTGCGAATCTTATAAGACTCTAAAACCTTATTGCGAATAGGTAGCATGAAGCCAGTCAAAAGCTCGTTTCAGATTTTGTGATCGAAGATTTGTCCATACAGCAACTTCAACGAGGCGCTTTCATAAAACAGCTGTTGCACCTTCCTGTTCAAGTGAGAACTTGAGAGGTATAGCAGGAATCAGCAGCAATCACGTGTATTTGCAACTTAGCTTAACGGAGAATTTAAGACACAATTCTGGCAGCTGTAATTATAACGTTGCTCCACAGTCGACACGAACTAAATTGGAAATAAGACCAACACCAGTCGTTCTGACCGACACAGCCTGTTCTGGGGCAGTAGGGCAATAGCCATCACATCGAAGCATTGAGTCTAAAAAAACTCCCTCAAAAAACGTGACGAGACCAGAGCGCAAGAAAACTAAGTAATCCATAATTAGAAGACGTTGATGATGTAATTATTCGCTATCATGCCCTTTCCATGGATGTCTGCGCAGAAATTCCGAGTTCTGTTTGGGACAGTGAAAACATCAAAACACTTCAAAAATTCACAACATTTTGAGAAAATCGGGTAACATTTGCAATTTTTCAGAAAAATTTCAAAACATCAGAAATACCACAACAATGCACAGAATTCCAGGACCGGTGGCTACCAAGCTGAAAAATCTGAATTTCGCTTCAGTTTACTGTTCACAAAATCGGAAATTGACATAGTAAATAAATAGTTGCAGCAAAAGTATTTCTATGGCGCAATATATTCCCAGAGATGTACGTTAGAGTAGTACATGGGAGATCTTACATTAATTGCCATAAATTTCAGACATTAAATTTCAGACGATAAAATCCTAATTTCGGTCATTTTGGGACAAGAATTTTGGACAAAGTTTGGAGATCCACACTAATTGCATATTTCAACAAAACTATTGTCTTTTTGATCATGAGGGTCATATAATGGTAAAAAAAAATGAATTGCAAGAGCATCTTTCTTGGAAAATTTTGATCAATGAGAGGTATTTCAAATCTGTAAAACACTCCTGAAGCTCATATTAAGAAGTTGAAATTGTGAGCTAAAAATGAAGATTATTAAAATGTTGAAACAACTTGTTATGCCACGTTTAAATGCATATCTGTTGAAAAGTTCTGAAACGGATACACATTTTTACGAGTGAAATTTGTCTTATTTTACAAAAAATGGAAGAAAATATGGTCTTTTGTCCTACATTAAAAATGTCCGAAATTTATGGTAATTAATGTACGTCGTAAACGAGGTTTAGGATTACGCAGCCAGCCAATGAACACAACAAACAACAATGAATTCCAACAGCCTTCTCTAGTATTTCTCCGCATCTACCAATATAATGTATAAATCAATAAATAACTCTAAATCCATTCTCTGCATCACGTGCTTCACCAACCACAATGCAGTTCCTATTATTTACGTCACATGGTTTTTGTCACGTGACTGAGCACAACAAAGCGAATCTGCGTTTGATACGTAACATATCGAAAGAGAGGTGAGACATGCCACAAATCGTGATTCGGTGGAGTAAGCAGATAATCAACAAAAAGCAGACAATTCGTCAAACAAAACCAAAGGCTGACCATCGACCATAGATTAGGAAAGACTTCTCGTTTCTACAATCTCAACACAGCGAACACCAAAAATAAAACATTCATTCAAGGTCATAGTTGTAGTATCGAAGCAGAGCATATAACTCCAAAGAGTGCAGAAGCGAGTAGCAAGTTATCGCTTCAAGTCCTGACAGTAGGTAACGACGTATCTAGTCTAGAAGAACGTAGAATCTTCGAACCAAAACGTCTCATAGGCGCAATCCAACTGACACATGTTGCCGTTGGCAACAGTAACAAACCCAATAGTAAGCAACTGTTACTGAAAACAGAAACGACAAAAAGGAGGCATGCCTCACCGGTGCAAACTGTGAATCACAACAGAGTTATTAGAGTTAGAGAAAGAAGAAGATATCACCACCAGCTGAAACATACCCATACACACAAATATTCTTACACACACCCGCACCATCTACAACGTCACTTTTATACAACTTATATACAAGCGTAATGTAATAAAACTCCCAAATGGGTATCTTACAAACATAGAAACGAGGGTAGGTATGAACATGACAAAACCAGCATAGTTAATACAGATACAGAATACCAAAAAATGTCAAAGGTTAAATTTGGAAAAAAAACGTTCGCCCCCAGCCGCCAAGCATCAACAAGACACCTCAGCTTTTGCAAGAAATTTCTATACACATCTATCTAAAGCCGTTGTCAGGCTCTAATGAAATCCACTCAGCTGAAATAAAAAAGAGGGGAAAAAGTGCTAAAAGGAGACAGGGTCAGCAAAATCAACGAGCGAGTGTCTTGAAACCAAACGCAATCGGTTCCCGATTCTAGCAAGATAATATCGGGAAGTTTGAAATATTTTCTTTTGATACCTACTGGTGACGCTTCCCGAAAAAAGAGTCTGACATGCATAAGAGCAAATAAACGAACGTGCGAAGCATGTTATGTAGATCAGTCACGTCGCAGGGCATCTGTTGCTTGGAAAAACCTTGAGTGCGGAAAAATATCTAGGAACATCAAAATTCAAGATAGTCAGGAAGGAAAAATAAACAATTAATTCACCAATGAAAGAGGACTTGAGGCGAACAGTCGCGTGCTTAGTAGAAATGATGTAACAATAAGTAATCACGAGATAATTAGCTATCAATTAACGAATAATTAATCAAACAATAAACGACTCCAATCTCAATTATACGAGCATGCGCGTGTAATAGCAAAAATTCGTCATAAGCATATTTTACGTTCAAGAAATGTACGGTGCAATCGTTGCACTTGGTGCATCTTCCCAAGCCCACAGTACAAAGTGTGACAGATAAGCTCAGTACATCAAAACATGTGCGCATTGTGCAAAGCAAAACACGCACCATGCACAAAACGCAAAGAAATAAACATGGAAAAACATCACAAAGACATGAATGCATAAGCACATCCCACCGTAGTTAGTATGATCCGACCCTGCAAAAGTACACCGCACGCTCATTATAGCGATCCGATGCCTGCAGAAGTAGGAGATGAAATACATGCACAATGAAGTCTTCTGGCGAGGAAACCGAGATGAGGGGGGTCGGATTAGATAGCCCATCCAGAAGTACCGATTATAGTTTTGGCACCTGGAAATGTATATAGGAGATGAAATATGCAGGAAAAACGCAGATCAAGTACAATCCATTGCTACGATTTCAAGTTTCACGCATAAGCAATCATCAGGTAGCACTAACACTAACTCACATAAGAACATTTGTCATCCACCAGAATATATAGTTACAGAAAAGCAATTGCAAATACACTTGTTTTTTAAAAAAAGAACAAGTCAATTTGAGCAGAGGCTTCTTTTTACCGATTTCGAGATCCAATTGTTTTTTATTTGTTCAAACGTTAGAGGACAATACTGGCTAAACGAATGGTCTATCATAAATGAACACTTACTGATGTTTTGACTTGATCCTCACAAAGCCTTGGCTTTGTCACAAAATTTGAATATCTACTATAAACTGACGTACCGTAATTATCTGAAAGAGCGCCCCGGCTTAAATGAGCGCCCCCTCAAATGAGCGCCACTCTTGACAGCTGAGAAATCTAATGAGCGCCCCGGCTTAAATGAGCGTCCCCCTCAAACCAGGAAAGGGGCGCTCATTTGGAAATTTGTAATGTATGATGTGCATAGGAGCTCATTCAGATACTTATTAACAATGAAGAGCAAGAGAAGAATTATCTTCAGTAAGATTTTCTTTTTTTTGCTTTTTATAACCGGGGAGTTTACTAAAACGGAACGAGAATGAACAAGAGGATATAGACATAGAGCTTTAGCCGGAGTTCTTTACCTTTGCATTTTGTTATTCCTGGAAAATGTTCACTACTAGTGCCCACTTTCCATTTTTTGCAATGAGCGCCCCGGCCTGAATGAGCGCTCCCTCTGAAAGGTAGAAAATTAAATGAGCGCCCCGGCGTTCATTCAGATAATTACGGTAGTTTGAGGGTCGTCTTCTTATAAACTTGTTCTTGCGAAAAAGAGTGTCCATGAAGAATCGTGTTGGCTGGTATGGATACCGGGAGGGGCTGAGGAGGCGCGGATTAGATCGCCCACACACTCGAGTCTGTTAGATCATAAAACAAATACAGAGCCCAAGTCAATTCAAAAGGAGTTCAAAGTTTAGTTCCAAGAAATTTCTCGATTTCAGTGGAAGTCATACATATTGTGAATGAGTCTTTAACGAGTACACTCAAACGGAGGACAATATGTAACAGAATGATGAGCCGCTCATATTTCTCAAACAATAACACACAACCATAGCCACTGTTGGTCAGAACAAAATACACTATTAATGACCACATGGTATGACTATTTATATGAACATTTTTGAAAAATTATGATACCTGCTAGCTGAACTATTTTTTTTAAAGAATCTGGATGCACCACCGTATCTCGACTATGGATTTTAAATGCCATGTCACATTTCATAAAAAAAACAATTGAGCGGCTATCTGGAAAAAAGCATTGATGAGGGACGGATGGACGGATGGACGGAAGGCCAGAAGGGTAGACAGATGTCAGTTTACAGCAGTTCACTTAAATCATCAAAACCATCCATCGATAGCAGGATAGAGCTAATGGTAATTTATCTTAGTACTTCTTCAAAGATTTAAGACTAGGATCAGAAGGATGTTCTGCTAGTAGATTTTCTGTCAGCAGAAATCGCGTAGGTCTACAACGCAACACGATTCAGATATTGTGTCCGCATACAAGGCAACACGATACAGATATCGCGTACGTCTACAAGGCAACACGATACAGATATCGTGTACGTCTACAACACAACACGATTCAGATATCGTGTCTACGTCTACAAGGTAACACGATTCAGACATCGCGAATGTCTACAAGGCAAAACGATTCAGATATGGTGTACGTGAGCGCACAAACTTGCACAATTGAACAACAACTAAGGATTGAAAACCGACAGGACGGTGAATCCATAGCAGATACAAGAAGCCTTCCTCGAATGCTGAACAAGCTTCCCTTATTGCATGAAAGCATGAAACTAACAACTTAATATCAACATTTACTACACAAGCTAACATGAACAAATAATGGTCGCATAATAAAATGATAAAACGTGTTACAAATTTCACTGTCACATGACAGACTTTCCATGAATGAATCCATGTATAAAACAAGTGAATGTGCAGACAATAAAATTGACACTGAAATACAAAAGAAAAATTTGGTTTATTGCCATACCCAACGATAAGTGGCTATATTTTTCACAACAAACAACTAAGTCTCCACGGGAAAACCATCCCACACCACGCCTTAATCCTATTCAGAATAAGGACGGAAGATGCGACAAACCTCCCACACAAGCAGTAAAAAATAACACCATATAGGACAAAACTTAGCCAGGCGTGAAATTTTGTCGCCTGGCTAAATTTCGTCAATTTTGCGCAATTTTTTCGGTAGGAAATGTTGACCAACTTGAATGAAATTGTTCATCAGGCGAAATTTTCGTCAACCAGTCAAAAACCTGTCATTTTCGCCTACCAAAGGTACCACCTAAATGACTAATGCGAAAGCAATGACACACTGCAGCTTTGCATTGAATCATACAAGCTGACCATACTATACTTCGCCATCTGCAGAACACCATTGCATCAAGACTGTAAAAAATAAAAAAAACGAAAGCAAAAACTTTGACACCATTGCGACATTGAAGTCTCATATGAATATTTATCGAAACAGTGCAAAGTCCAACTCATCGGTACCAATTTTACAGGTAACAACTTCGGAAAATCCACAATCAATTTTTCGGCGGTAGGAGCTTTTAGAAAATATTTTGCAGTAAAAATTTTTGCGATACCAAGACTTCTCGTTTCTGTTGTTACTAATGTTTTCACAATTACAGTTTGTCAAACTTTCGTCGCAAAAAATTGACGAACTTTAACTTTAATTGAAAGACAAGGACAATTGACTTCAATGAATCTACAAAATTCTAAAACTTTTGAGCAAATAGCTGTTAGGGCTAAAGCGAACGCAGAAATTATTGTGACCACTCCATTTTGCAAAAAAGTTAAATTTAAAAAATGCGCAAAAAAATATGTCTACCTTAAAAAATATTTCTATCACCAGGTAAACACTGTGATCTGAAAGAAAGGCTGAATCATGGTGTCACTGTACATCTTAATTCAATGCCATACAGATACCTAACTTTCGAATCACATGTTTACGTCACTGTCATTTATTCATGTACGGGGGCATGCGCAGAAGGTTCACAACTCAAATAACAAATGCTTGAACTCAAATCCCAGACACATACAGATAAAAGAACTTTCCGTGCAACTAAAATATTTCACCTCACTTAGCAAGATATCACAAAAATTGATGAATTTATTTCATACAAAAGAATGAAAAATTATTTCAGAAAAAACAAATTGCGACTGACTATGAAACAGTTTGGCAGAGGTATTTCCATGGAGGAGCGATTCATATGGCATGTTCATAGAGAGAGATCATCAGCATGATGGTGATGCCACTCAGAATGCCAAGATGTTGACAGATGAATGCAGAGCACCAAGACTGATCCGGTACTTCTTGGTGAGTTAATTCGGGAAGCTAAAAGAAATACAGATTTATACAAAATATAGATCTTCATAAAGGTGTAAGTCAACTACAGGTTGTTTTGATGTTTTCGGCGGACCTGTATTGAGTCCCGTAACGCAAAGTGGTAGATATTGTGATAATACAAGGTCAACCTTGGAATTTCCAGACAGGCAATATTGGATTATAACAGGCCAGGTCGAAAACGCTGAAATCGCTGAAATCGCGGAAACCTCGGAACAATAATTTCCCCGATTTCTAGTTCCGAAGTTTCGATCCGAGCGTATGACCCAAACCTAAACTTCGGAAACACAAAACTCGGAAGGGAATTTCTGAGGTTTCCGCGATTTCCGCGATTTCCGCGATTTCCGCATTTTCGATTTGCCACTTTTTGCAGAAAAACAAAATAAACGAAATGCAGCAATTCTTTAACTGTAGCCAACCTATGTTTCCATACAACAATAAGAGACTTTGCTCTCGCACTAAAGGACTAATTAAG
>JAOBRC010578676.1:0-11070 GCA_027575255.1 Scolionema suvaense
GTGGCGAATTTTATTTCAAGAAGGGTTAGATCCATAGTACTAAATTGTTGAAGTCGAGGTTGCCAGAGCCCGGACTAAAGCCGATTGTCGGTCAATGACCAGCATGTTTTGCTCTCACTAATAAAATAACCTATAACATCGGCCAGCTTGCCTGCCATCGAGTGGAGAAGAAAATCAGTTCCGTAATTGTGCATCTCTTACTTGATCTCTCATTAAAATTGTATGTGGTATCAGTGTGTAATTGTCCCTCATCTTTTTCGACCCTTATACCAACTTAAGCTATGTACTGGGCAAGCATACATGTCTTCCTGCATGGACTTACCGAGGCTTTTTCTCTCTCTGTGCGCTTGACTTCATCACATGTTCAGCGAGAACCAACTTCAGTGAGAAGCAAGTCTTACAATCATATATCATTATTTTGTCTTCTAATGTTTTCACTCATTTGGTTTCTGGTTCTTGGAGTTCATGAGGTCAGAATACTCCACCGATGTACACTTGACTTAGTCACATTTTCGGTGAGAACCAAGGCTACATTTCATGGGGAGCATACATCGCTTGATTGGTTAAACCTGATGATTACCTCACATACTGACGGGCAACGTTGAAATATTTATTTCTTGGCCTGAGGGCATATAGAAAGCCAGGAATATGTTTATGGAGGATGTTAGTGCAGCAAAAATCAATTTTTGGCTGTATCTAAAAGCGCTCAATGAGCTGATAAAGCTGGCTTAAATACAGAAGTTCAATATCTGTCCTAGGTCTTGAGATATTGCCTTTTGCAAATTTGCAAATAACAATAAATGTACTATAGCAACAATGTACTATAATAAAAAGAACAGTGGAGAAAAAATGTGTTCTTATGAAAACTAAAATTATGGCTTAGTGTTTGGGTTAATTGCACATTGATTGAGGCCATGGCGTAAGGAAATGACAATGGAGAAATTTTTTGGTGTTTTTTGACTACCGTAATGCCTCTAGTAAGCACTCCCCTCATATAAGCGCCCCCTTGAATAAGCCCCCACCCTAGAAGTGAAATTAGTGAAAAAGGCCCCCTCGAACAAGTGCCCCCTCGAATAAGCGCCCACCCTTCAAATAAGCGCCCCTCCTTCATCCTTCATAAATGGATGCTTATTCAAGTTTTTGGCAGGAATGTAATTGAAAAGTAAGTCAGGAAGTAATTTTGAATGAAGACAACAAGTTGTTTCCGGTTTTATTCCATTACTATTTTATTTTTTTTCATTGTGATGACATGGTAACTTGTTTTTTCTTTAATTACTTCCCGTATCTATTAATTAAATAAGCGCCCCCCTCACATAAGTGGCTCCCCCTTGAATAGGCACCTACCCTGGATCATTAAAAATAAGTGCCCGGGCGCTTATATGAGGCATTATGGTGTGTAGCCCTCTTGGAAGTTTATGATACCAAATGGTATCAATGAAGAAGGAATGATGTTTGCAATTGTCTTTTTCGGGGAATCTAGCTGAGCTAGGTTTGTATTTGGCATAATGGTATTGCTACTTATCTCAAAGAGAGTATAGTAGAATGCACAGTTGAATGAGACTACTGGTTTGTTGAATCAGAGCAGTGCTGGGTGTTCAGGATCATACGTGCTAAGACAGGGAAACGCACGAGACAGGGAGTTACGGGCTGATTTGCACTGTGAGTGCATTGTAATTTCTAAAATGCTGGAGCATATGACTATAATGTCGTGGCTGTCATTAACTTGTGATAGTGGTCGTTGGTTATTTGTTTAACATCTCTAGAGGACACACGAGTGCAATTGTAAAATCCAGAATGAGCTTCATCTCATTCTGGTGGCATCGTTGAACCTAGAAATATTTTAGTACGCGATGTAATGAAGTGATGAACCATTAGGCTCAGTACAGTTTATTTAGGAATTGCAGTTTGGTGTCCACAATAATTTAGGCTCTAAAGCGAGCAAAAGAAATGACTTACATTGTTTTCGTATGTAAGTGGTAAGGCCCTGTGCACACAGAAATGACTATTCTGACTATGCTTGTAATTTCTGAGCACCAACCTGTTTTCTTTGTACGAAGAACAATCTATTTCACTTAAGTCAAACTTTAGAAGTTTCATGATTACAATCAAGGAAAGCCAAATGGCTGTATCTACCTAAACCAACTCTAATAGCGTTGAGCTATTCATGATTTGATTGCTATGGTTTACTGGATACCTAAGAAGGATAAGACATCACTAATCTTGTTTTTGCTAAACCTTGTGTGTGCTTGCTACTTCCAGTGCTTCCGTTTTTGAAGATAGAGACATTTTTGATAGATATACTTGTCATCCTGCACTTATTCATGATTATTTCTGACTAGCAAGAGGTACATAGGGTCTAAGGTCTTTAGCTGCTCTATGTAATGATCCACCTGAGCAATTTTAGGGGTCACTATGAATAACTGTGTGTTTAACAACAACAGGAAGTTTTAGGTTTACCTGTAAATCAGACCATGAATGTGCAACTCAAGATTGTAGGGGCCATTTTTTTCTGACTGACCCATACAAAAAATATGAAATTGGTCTACTTAAACCGCAGTAATGTGTGAATGCGATAATTTCTGTATTAATCTTGACTTTTTTGCTTTTGCTTGTAGATTTCACTGCTCGTATTCTGAACGACTTTAGAGACGTTTATATTGGAATTGGATTGACGGGGCTAATTCCTTGTCATGCTGTCGGTGCCCCTCGACCGAAGATTTCATGGACTGTGAATAGGACTGACATCAATTCTGCAACGGTATTTTGTTGTTCTTGGTTTGTTATTGCTCATATGAAAATATAAAATGAACGGATTTTTTAACCAGTGTGAAGCAGCTATTTAGTTAATGACTGCTAGGCTCGAACACCTGACTCCACTTGAGCATACTGGGTTAGTAATAGCGGTTTGTAATATGTAAATTACGAACTATTTCTTCAAACTTACGAGCCACTAAGCTCTCTAGCTAATGCATTTTACGAATTGATTCTCACTGAAATTGGTTGAACAGCATGCAGAAAGTCTGGATGTCTCTTGAAAGAGATAAGGTCTCTTCAAAGAAAAACCTCATCAGTGATATATGCCCAGTCACATCGAAGGCCTGTTTGATAACTTGTTGCGGAGCTATTAATTCAAAAGATTAACAGGAAAGTTGGCCCAGCATGTTAACGCTTTAGTGTAACACTGCCAGTCAGATAGTCGCTTTTCAGTCGTGAACTACTAAAAATTTATTTCCATCCTGTTCCAACAGACATGGCCCCTTAAAAAATCACAGGTATTTGAGGGATCGTGCGCTAATGCCCTTTTGCTATAGGACTTGTTGTTGTCGAACAATTCTCCGTCTAATCGATCATTCTGTGTTGGAAAGTGTCTAGTTTTCAGAAATAGATATCCGCCAACCAATCAGATTCTCGTCAGGTTTGAAGTGGAAGCGTGAAGGTTGAGGCTGACGCTAAAAAACTGACGTAGAATGTGCTGACGACCACGGAAAAAGGATTTCAAACAGTCGTGTTAATTGTTACTAGAGTACAAACGAAAACATGAGTAATTTTGCCGTGTTTTCCCGGGAGAGGCACTGGTGCTTATTATGTGGCTACAAAGAAGTATGACTTACTTTTCCTCAAGTATAGTCAAGTAGTACTAACTTTGCCAAGCTCAACCTGCGATCTTTCAACCAGGAAACAAGTGCATGCTTTTGTAGCAAACATTTATCATAATGGCTATTTCCAGCAATCAGGAAGGACCAAATCCAAACATTTTCCCTCCAGTCACGACTATGGCGTCGCCTCCGGGTGTCACTGGGTACAGTGCACTGGTAAACATTTATACGAATCACTTCTAAAAAGTTACTTCGAACCCTGGCATAACTGCCACACCAAAGCAGCTGCGATAATCCTTTGTAAAAGGCGCAAGCTGGTTGCCTATTCAGAGGTTTGTTTGGATATTGAGTGCAAGATTCAAAACACTGGTCTCACCACTCTCTGTGCACAACTTTTGCACGTATTGTGGTTGAAGCTTGCTCTTGCGATCAAAAATGACAGCAAGCATAGCCTATTCTAGAATTTCACGGCAGGGTCAGGAATTGATAAAAAACGGCATTATAGCAAATATCAGTCAAAAAGGGTACTTTTTGCCAAGATTTAAGAAGGGCAGCGTCGGATATTCGGACTCTTTTCTGTTCTAGAATAGGGCTTAGCAAGAGCAGCAGAATAATCTATGAATACATGCAAAGTAAGATGTATAGCGAGTGGCGAAGAAATGTCTGTGTATTGACAATTTAGAAGAAATCTCTTTAATTTGCTATTGTTTTCAATGGCTGTGTTTTGGCTCTGCCCATTTTGGTTAGCGGATGTGATCAAGCCAAGCAGTCTTATAGGACTTTCTTCAAATTTTGTGATGTTTTTCAGATAGTCAGCTCTGAATTTAAATGATGATTGAGATGTGATTGAATGAATGTTGTCCAGCAGAAATTTGTACGGCTTTAATTGACCTTCTTACTGTGTTCCAGAAACAGAAACCGGCTCATAACTTTCATGATGCAGGGTCCGAATTAGAACTTGAAAATAGGTTCACAGTTTTTACACTATGTAACTGGGGGTTCTAAGGGGCGTTGTGACCCCCCCCCCCCTCCCTGCGGCTCCTGAGCAGAGCCTGGGGAGCTTTCCGCTATTTGAAGTGTCTTTGTTCCCAAGATTAGCTTGAATTGAAGTCAATAATTATCACAGATGCAGCTAGATACAAAGAATCTAAAAAATCTTTGATCAAGCATAGTTAACTTACTTGTGTTTTGTAATTACTCCCCCTCCCCCCAATGCAAGGCTATCTTCTAAACGCTATCTATAACTTTTGGTAGGTCTAGCTAGGTACCTGAATTGACCAGCAACTGTCCGCCGTTTAAGGTCTGTCAACAGCTGCAGCTATTGTGCAGGCAGACACCAATTTAATGCCCATTCAAAGCATAGTTCATATGTACATAGACAGATCCTGATCGGTAGCGCTGGTCCTGATGTTTTGCAACTCTGTTTTCCTCCTTTTTCCTCAAGTGTTATCTTTTGAAGCACATCTAAGCTGTCCTGATGGATATTTCGAAAATTGGCAGACCAGATTCTGAAGACTAGATAAGCCAATGAGTTTCCAAAGCCACGGAAAAAACTACACAGTGGGGTATTATCTATGATATTTGATTGGCTTTTTTTCCCCACTATATCAAATCTACTAACTGGAGATGAGGTTTTTTGAGGCTTCGCAAATGTTATTTCATAGAATTCCACATGGGTAGATGGAAGCGATTCTTGTTATAGCATTAATGTTGATGTCCTGCAAAAGGAGTAAATTGATAATTACTTCATTCAGGATGAGAAATTTAGGATGAATTCTGTGGGAATAATCAAGAAAATTTATCTTAAAGGAATTATTGGATTAAGCTTCGCTATTTTATGCTCGTTCACTCAAATCAGCTTCGCAGTTTTGGGACTATGTAGCAATTTGCCTCGCAAATTGCGAACTGCGAGCGCCTAATTCGTACCCTGTGATGATGGTGCAGTAAAACTTAAGAGCAATAACACTTATGTTGCTCTGCTTTGGTGCGCACAGTTTTTGTTTCTGTTTTTAACCCCTTCGCGCGTGCATCTTGGGGAAGATTGTCATATCTCCATTTCTTGTTTGTCAATTCAAACTAAATTTGATATTCCAATTTCAAAATCAGAAACTTCGTCGGTTTTTCTGTTCCTCAGATATTGTTGTATACAAACGTACACATTGCGTGTCTGTGGAGAAAAACGGCAAAAATTTGCTCTGTATTTCTCTTTATTTTTAAGGCACTGATCTATTAAATATCGCTTAGGGGAACATAATGCTTTTGTATGGTCCAACTCATGATGCTGATGTAAAAAAATTCTGTAGTTTTTATTTTTTTCTATGAAAAACGAAGCTGTGTACAATTGTGCACAGTGCGCTTGCATGCTGGTCTTTCATTCATTTTGTATTGCAAAACTTTTATAAATGACTAGAGTCTAAGTTTTTGCAGTGCGGAGAAATTAACTTGCTCGACTTAAGATAGATGTATAGAGAATCGGATGCTGCATTAACAGTTCGAAGAAAAACATTCCACTGTGTCGAAAATTGACAATCTTGCAGTGTGTACAAATGTAGACGCTACGCGCGAAGGGGTTAAGGTTTGGACAATAAAATAATGTACATTGATTTTTTCTGATTTTTAGTTTTAAATTTTGGTTTCATGGAGGGTGTGGTCAGCTATTGGTTCGATCCCTGTAAAATTTTTTATTTGGTTGTCATAGGTGATTCATGTTTAAAACAGACTTTTTTGTGGATGAGCAGTCCTTGTATTGCTGAAGCAATTGCCCCGTTACATGAAGTACATTTACATATTACATCAGTTACCTCAGCTAAAAAATGCTGAGGCAAAAGTTACTGAATTTCGGCCAATCCTGAGAAAATGCAGTGCAAATTTTCTGGGAAGTAGCTTTGCGAATAGAACTCATTATTTCTTTTATGCGGTAGTACTGAAAAGATCACACTGGAGGACTGATGAGCATGATCTCTGTCTTCATTATAATATAATGTTCCTTTATTGGAATAAGTCTCTGATTTTTATATGTACTTTTTTATTCTGCAAATGGAATGTGAATTGTTTAGTTTTGTGTTCTTCATTTCAAGGGCAAGGATCGCTACACAATTCTTTCAAATGGCTCTCTTCAACTCGAGAATGCAAAGTTTGAAGATAGTGGCACCTACACTTGCTCAGCCGACAACACTGTTGGATTTGTCACCCGCTCATGTTCTCTTCTTGTGCTCAGTATGTTATTTTTTGTTATGTGGATGGTAGATTAATTGTGTGTTGCAACGCACTGCTCACTCGACTCTAGCAAACTGAGTAGTCTGAGTATCTCTGATATGTTAGACTGATAGAAATGTTTCTAAGTTATTCCAGTCTGCCTAGTTACTAGTACACCCTTTCTTAAAAAGCGGAACTCCTGGCCGGTGATCAGATTAAATTCATTCGTGGAGCTCTGGTGCTAAAATCCAAAGTATCATTTTTTCAATAAATCGGTACCAAACCCCTTCCTGCATTCCAAAGGTGTGGGTTACAGTTTGTTTGACCCTTACCGTTCGACCATTTTGGCTTGGTTAGACCTGAAAGGAGACAAACTCGCAAGCTTTCTCACCAACGTCGAGGTGTCCCTCATTGGTATGTTTGTAAGTTATTCCAACGGGCCTGTTTTGTCTGGAGATGCAGCATTGATAAAGTTTTTGTGCTGAAGTGCTACTCTGGAGCATCACCTAAATCCTAAATAAATCTGAATCCCATGCTGTTTGTTAAAGGGGAACATCGGTCAAAAATGGTATTTTAATAGATGATAGAGCTCATTAAAACATGATATACAGTTT
Source organism: Scolionema suvaense (assembly GCA_027575255.1). NCBI lineage: Eukaryota > Metazoa > Cnidaria > Hydrozoa > Limnomedusae > Olindiidae > Scolionema > Scolionema suvaense. The sequence continues at coordinate 7,406 of JAOBRC010578676.1, forward strand.
TTATTTCACGTTAAAAGCTTGTGTAGTTCTGGAGATATTCAACATTAAACTTTGGTGACGTCCTGCTGCTGCCATCTTGCCAATATTATGCATGATGTCACTGGGGCACTACCCAAATTATCTAAACTTTGTAACTAAAATACTCAGAATTGAATCATTGTGAAGGACTGTCTCTAATGTTATTAGATTTCTGTAGATGTACATTATTTTTTCTTCTTAAAAGTATCAACAAAAATCACTCATGGTCCAGATGCGACCACCAATGCCCGGAAGGGAGAGATCCTTCTGTTACCATGCAAAGTGGAGCACGATCAGCGTATAAACTACACACGTGAGTGGCGGCGGAATGGTCTTCCTGTTGACAGTATTCGTTATGTTGTTCAGAAAGATGGCAGCTTGCAGATACTGCATGCTCAAAACCTGGATACTGGTGCTGATTTTTCATGTCACATTTTTTCTCACGGAGGCAATGTCACTGTATCAACGTCTCTCGTAATTGTGGGTGAGTATCTTTTTATGTGTACTTCTGCTACTGGGTTTTTGCAGGCATTTCATTGGTAATGCTTTGTGGTTACATTCTATCTGACAGTTCAGAATCTGCTTTGATTTGGTAAATGCTGGATCTTAATGCTTTCTGCCCCCCTCTCTGCCTTATCGTCCTTGAAGCAGTCTGTCCTCAGTTTTCAGAACATGTGAAGATGTATGTTATCATTGCTTGCATTTTTGGTTCATAAAAATTGTCAGTTAAACATCTAGACCAGGTGAGCCCGTTTGCAGACCTGTTCGGTGCATTCCTATATATGTTGGAGTTAAGCTATTAAGCAGTGCCACTGGTAGTTGTTATTTTGTATATAACTCACACCTCGACTCAACTTACTGCACGCAAGCGTGTAAGAAAGAATCAGTCAAGATTATTTTCCTAAGAATATTATCAAGTATTTTAGACGATGAAAGTATATTCCAGAGTACCAAAGATCGACAATGTTTGCCATTGCTGCTGCTGTATATTGGTTCAATCTTTCTTTTCATTAGAACTACCCCTTGAGCCGTCATCGCCTCGATTTTCGGCCATCCAACCGTATTCAATGCTGCTGACATGGGATCCACCCGGCTTCGATGGTGGAAGTCCTCTTACAGGATATGAACTGTACATGAAGAATTTCACTATGACGACATTTCACTTGGTGAAGAATCTGCCGTCTGACAAAACATCATACATGGTGACTGGTCTTATGGCTGGTGCAAAGTATAAATTTAAACTGGCTGCAAGAAACAAAATTGGACGTGGTAGAATTAGCAGTGAGTCCAAGTGGGTGCAGACGACCACAATAGGTAAAGTAAAGTAGGTCTATTGTTTCTCTGCCAATGAATAGTGTGATGAACATACTGTGCTCGAAAAGCATAGAATACCTGTAATTTGCATAAGGGCTCAATCTGCTATCCTTTATCACCTTCTTTTTCGGACTCCTGTTTTTTATAATTTTTCCGATCCCCTGATGCCCTGTGCACTCTTAATTTCTGGCCTGCTTGCAGCTAAAAAACTAGTAGTGTTTTTGCACAGTGTTCTGCCAATTAGCAGGGACACATGTTGATATAATTGATCAATTTGCGTGCTATGAACACCACATTTAGATCGGAGGAGTCCTTCATGAAATTACATTCTGCCATGTGTATTTTGTCCTCAGCTAAGTATTTGTTAGTGCACCATATTTGATAGTATTTGTGCATTGTTTTCCTGTTGCCTATTTTTGGTTTGTGTACCTAGCTCCAACTGCCGCTCCATCTGAATTTCGAAAGGTTGCCGTCAGCACTGACTCAATCACATTCAAGTGGAAGGTTAGTAACTGTTTCTTTGAGGAATATGTTGTAAAATTTCTCATGAACAGCCACTTACGGTGGCCCAGGGTTTGGAATTTTTTTGTAGGAAAGCGAGATAAACTTTGCTTCTTTTGAAATGGTTCTCTGGAGTCTGGCAGAAGACCAACTGCTACTGATGAATAGACTATTGTCTCCATGTCACGCTTGCATACTATAGTACACAGGGTTTTATCCAGCTGGTGAATGAAATCCGGTTTATACGAACGTCGAAACTCAATGTAGCCATTTTCCCCAAAACATATTTAACTTTTAACAATTTTACATAAATAAAATGGTATTCTAGAGTAAAAGTCAGTTAGGTTAGTTAGGTTAACACTCGACTAGGAGCATTGAACGGCTCTCAATAAAAATGGCTGCATATAACCCTGGTGCACAATCTCGCTATTAGACATTCTGCTGGGGGAGAAGGAAGCAACGGGGGAGATGGAAGATAGGTGTGAGGGGTTGGTAGGTGTGAGGGGGTGAACCTAAAATTTAAAACATTATTTTATAGAAGGAAAGTTTTATCAAAATCGTATTGATCAATATTTTCGCTATTTAGATTTAGAGGAGGTCTTCTTCATAGCTTTCGTATATTCTGTTATCTCAGCTTTTATGATAGAGAATATCTGTTGTTATTATGGATTGTTATTTCCTTCATTTTGCAGATCCCTCCAGCTTCAACTCATAACGGCGATTTAACCATGTTCGTGATTGGCTACAGATTGGATGGATCGACAAGCCAAGGCTTCACATCTGTCGACGTGAAGGGAGGCTCCACTACGGAGTACACTATATTTGGTCTGCCTCTTTACACACGGTATGAGGTGAAAATTGCTGCCAAGAACAGTGCTGGTCTTGGTCCATGGACAAATCCAATTACTGTCGAGACTCAACAAGGAGGTAGGTTTCTTGGTATGCCTTGCTTCGGGACATGTCCTGCAAAATGCCCTGTGTATGGAATTTGTTAGAGAGAAATTGTTTGACATACTCTTTTTGAAACAGCACTGTTCATTGCATAAATTGAAACAGAACTGTTCATTGCATAAATTGAAACAGAACTGTTCATTGCATAAAGCCAGAAGAGAGTGCATCAGATCAAGAGAGCCTTGTTCTCTACTGACCAGAAGACAGTTTTCTCTCGTTGTATCCTTAATTCCGTAAAAAGTTTGTTTGCAGATACGAAAATGTTTAGAGGCAAAACTCAGACAGTAAGATGAAGAAGGTTTCACTTGGATCAATAATTCTGACAAGTACAATACCAAGGTACTAAGCATTGGCCTGCAATACATTATAACCATAGCTACTGATCTAGCCAGACTTCTCCAGTCCATAAACTTTACAAAAGTCTACAAATTTCATTGTTTTTCTATACTAACAGCAAATCGTGCATTTCCTTAAGTAATCTCTTAAACCACGCTTATCCTGACACAGCCGACCTGGACAACTAGTTAACAGGAACGAGAGGCCAAGCAACAGTGAGTGAAACATGCATTGGGCTTGGCGAATATTCAGGATGAGCCATGCAAGTGCCTGTGGGTAAAGAGAGCAAATGGGGGCAAATTTGACCCCCCCCCCAGCCAGAAATCGTAGTAGCTCCTAAACGGTACATGCTGAAGTACTGAAACTGTGACTTAAAATCATCTTATCCATATTCTGACCAAATTTTAGGTCCCCACCCATTTTCAAGGGTTTCAAGCAAATTTAAGTGAAGAATGTTTCCTATTGGTATTTTTTGGACTCCCGCTTTAGCGGAAGAGTCCTATAAAATGAGGTCTGTCCGTCCGTCCTTCCGTCCTTCCGTCCTT
>JAOBRC010578898.1:0-11067 GCA_027575255.1 Scolionema suvaense
TGTCAAGATAATTTTTCTCAATTGGCAAGATAAATATGCTTGAAATCTCGCAGTTGGCAAAAATTATCTTGACATCAAATGCACTAAGATAATTTATCTTGCTCAAGATTTCTGCTTTTGGCAGTGTAATTGGTCATTCAAAACCTTTGGCCAACCTGGGCAAAGATCTCCACTTTTTGGCATTCCTCTTGGCTGATAACTCAGCAACCACTGTGGCTAAGATTTTTACAGCACGTTTCTCTCACAATAAGCTAAGTTTGGAATATAAAACGTATTTCCTAATTGGTATTGCACGAGCAAGACACTATATTACGACTACAAAATATGAAGTGTCACCTATTCCACTGCCACATATCAATTCCTGTTATAGAGAGTTTTAATCCATTGCCCAGCTTAAAATTGATACTCAATAGAGCCTTATTGTTATATTGAGTTGTGACAAGAATATAGTGCATGCAGTCCAGCTTTTTCTCCAATGTACTTGCAGCTTGTGCCAAACCATAATCACCATGCACGTCCACCATTCAAGTTTCGGAGTGTGCAGCAGAAACGTTTCCAACACAGAACAATGAAGTCACTCCTGTCAGTCACTATAGACATAGCAATCATGTATGTACATGTAATTCTGCGTTACATTCGCAAAAATTGTCCCGCAAAAATTAATGCAAAATAATCGCATAAAGCTCACCCACGAAATTGATCAAATAGTTGCGTGATCAGCTCATGCTTTAGGAAAGAAAAATCCTTATCCTATGCGCATTATCATCTCAACAATCGGTGCTCGTCAGTACGAAACATCCCAAGACCTTCTCAACGTTTTTGCCGTTAAATCCGGAAAAAAGAACACAGGGGAATCTGTGAAAACTGCTCGTGAATGTGAAGTTGATCCAAGTGAATTTCAGTGTTACTTTGATGTCGCCATTATATCCCAAGACACCATTTCAGAAAGCTGTTCAATCTCTGCTAGAGCTCCCGTCTGATGAGGACGAATTCTAAGAACGCTCAAAACTTTCTATTTCGGACGAATTCTAAGACCACTCAAAACTTTCTATTTCGGAACATCTCTGGACATATTACTTCCTGTGGCATTGTCTTTAGCCGTGGTCTTATCTGAAGCATTTTGGCAATTTGACTTTCCTCTGCTTTAAAGACTCCTGTTCTTGCTCTCCGCCGAAACCTTGCGTGCTTTGCGAAGCCAAAACAACTCGCCGTAAATAACCAAAACTGACAACAACAACAACAACAACAATAGTGTAAGTCACGGCTTGCCAGGAGTCTCATGTCACGATAAAGAAGTAATAAATTCACACTTGACTAGGTTGTTGATGTCACTACCGAAACCAATTCCCATAGCAGTGACCAACAGAACCAATTGCTCAAGCAAAATTTACAACCAGTTGATGCAAGAATCATCAGAATAGGCCAAATTAGGAAGGGAAAACGTCTTTTGTAGAACAGAATCGTTGTCCCTATGAATGAAGCTGTTTCAAAATAACTTGCAGCGGATCTTTCAGGCTTCGCTGAATAACGCAACGACGAGCAACACTATAATGCATTCGGCCGGGACAAGCAGGACAGAATCGCAAACTGCCCTACAATCGACTTAGTATCGAGTAAAACCAAGGAAATTTAAACAATTACATTTAAAATAATGTCCAAAAATTATCGAAAATATCTAATCGATTATTTGTAGCTAGCCACAACAAAGTTACTTTATGGGCATAAATTTTCGCAGGCATGAATTTTCGCGATTTTCTCGCTTTCCGCCTCTTTTCGCGAACAATTCTGCCCAGTAGAGAAATACAACCAAAAATTCTAAAAAATTATTTTCGACTAATTGTGAAGAATCCAGCTTAAAAATCACATCACAAATTCCCAATTTCAAGGAAAAAAGAAAGAGAATAGAGACAGAGAGACAATAATTTTTCGGTGTAATATTTCATTACTTTTTATGCTAGGAACTACTCAATAACAATACAATTTTCTTGTTGGACTCTCTTCGCTTTCTTGCCGCTCAAAAACATTTAACGAATGTCTCTACTCCCATTTCCAGAATCTTGATCCAAAGTTGACTTTTTCTTTCTGTTGTTTATCTTGAACGGTGTGGCGGGCATGTTAATTAACGGAGGAAGTGTCATCACAAAATTGAAAAAAGTTCACCCTTCAATTTTCTTCCATAGGTTCAATATACATATATATACAGAATTAAAAACACATCAATGTGCTACTAGCTCGACATCTTGTCTTCAAAGTCGAATACACTTCTCTCCTGACCCGATATATATATACGTGCAGAAAAATAAAGTAAATTTATAAAGTGTGCAACATGCAAAACCGTAATCACTCATATTTGGTTAATTACTGTGTTAGCTGAACCTCGTCTCCTATTTCATCTATAGAATTGGGGAAGTTACCCTAACTTAAAAGTTGCAAGATATTAAATAGAAACGCACAGTATTGCATGCTAAGCTCGTTACTGTCTTATTTCAAAAGAAACTAAGGTGTAGCCAGTGCATCCGCGATATCTCCACGGAACACTACTGTGTTTTCTACGAAGAATCCTTCTGGGAGCTTTTAATTTCGTCACTTAATGATCAGAATGACAGCCGAACGTTTGCAATTTGGTTTAACAAGTTTTCTTGGTATGTACTGGAACATTTTTGGGAAGGCATGGAAAGACGAAGACGCAAGATTTGCAATTCGGTGGGACCTGAACTAGCGGAGCCTGTACTTGTGCGTTTTGGTTCGTTGCATTCACGATTCCAAAACGGATCTTGATTCATTCCGTTTGACAGTACTTTGGTAACGTCACAGAGTTGTCAAACAATCATGAAAGTATATGGGACGAACTAGACCAGTTGATTGCTGAAAACAAGTTGCTGCAAGCCAATGCAAACAAAGAAGAGGAAAATGCAGATATACTTACAGAGTCTGGAAGGGTGAAAGGAACTGTTGTCTCTAAAAATATTGTGAATATGCCTATGAGAAATTTATCTTCTGTTGAATGCTTTTTTAACTGGGGTTAAAATTAGTTCAAACACCACATGAGATAGATCAAGCGCAATTGAGATCTGATCTTGAAAATTTCGGACGTAGATTAACGTTGAAATGGCATTTTAGGGGGGAGGGGGGAGTTGATGTAGACATCAATCCTTTTCGGCCTATGTCTAAATTTAATCCAAAGGGAGGAACTTTAGTAACTTATCAAGGGAGGAGCAGCAGGCACTTAGGAATTTGCGCAATGATCATAGCGTTATTATAAAGGAAGCAGACAAGGGTTCAGAAGTAGTGGTATGGGATCAGGGGAATTATTTGAAGGAGGCAAATGACCAGCTATCAAATAGAGCGGTATACGAGGAAGTTACCCATGATCCTCTTTCTGAGCCAGAAGAGCACAATCACTCGGGTTGAAACACGGGTGGACATACCTGAACGGACACTACAATACTTCTTAATTAATAACCCAAGGTTGAGCAGGTTTTATTTACTTCCAAAGATCCATAAAAGACTGTATGATGTTCCAGGTAGACCAGTTGTTTCTAGTATAGGCTATCACACGGAAAACATATCCCACTTTTTGGAGTTTCATTTGTAACCTGTAGCTAGGAAAGTTAAGTCATACATCAAAGACACTAATGATTTTTTCGGGAAAATTAGGGACCTTCCAGACCTCCCAAATGATGCAGTTCTTTGCACTGTTGATGTGGTAGGTCTTTATCCCAGTATTCCACACGATGAAGGGCTTCATGCTATCAAAATGGCATTGGATCATAGGGAAGATTGTAGTGTGCCCACGGCAAGTTTATCAGACCTCGCTGAACTTGTTTTGAAAAATAATTATTTTGAACACAACTAGAAAGTATACAAACAACTTCAAGGTACTGCAATAGGAACCAAATTCGCACCACCCTATGCCATCTTATTCATGGCAGCGGTTGAGGAGCAAAATTTATCTGCTAGCCAACTTAAGCCATGGATTTGGTGGCGATTCATTGATGATGTTTTTTTGATATGGGAGCATGGAAAGGAAAACCTTGAAATGTTTATTGATCATCTTAACAGCAGTCATCCAACTATAAAATTTACAGCCAAATATTCTGAGGAGTCAATCGAATTTCTAGATGTGCAAGTGACCGAGACGGGGAGTAGGTCAAAAGCAGATCTTTTCATAAAACCAACAGATACACATCAATACTTGCATTTCAAGTCCTGTCATCCATTCCACACAAAAAGGGTATTCCTTATGGACAATCTCTTCGTCTTAGGCGAATTTGTTCAGACGATCAAGATTTTACAATAGATGCAAGAAGCTCGGAAAGTGGTTAAAAGAGCGGGAATTTGACGAGAAAATTATTCAATCTGAAATTGGCAGGGCAATGGGTAAGAATCGAGCTGATTTACTTGATGACCGGGGTGAGCGCAAGGGCGTAGAAAGAGATGTGTTTGCTGTCACGTATCATCCGGCATTATCTGAGAAACTTTTCGAAATAGTGGGGGACAATTGGAATATTCTCCAAAGTGATGAAGAACACCAACATGTTTTTTCTCAGAAACCACTTGTTGCTTTTAGAAGGGGTAAAAGCCTGAAGGACATTTTGGTTAGAGCAAAGCTGCCACTTTTACAGGACAACAAGTCGCGAAGTTGTGGGCCTTGCCGTGGACGTAGGGACTGTGAGGTTTGTCCTATGCTTGAAACAGGGGATTCGTTTTGTAATTGGGATGGAAGTAAAATATTTGTTATTAGGGCAGGACCGTTCAATTGCAATTCCAAAATGGTTGTTTATATGCTGGAGTGTAAGACGTGTTCAATCAGGTATGTGGGGAGTTGTTCTAAATCTTTTAGACTTAGAGTAAACAATTATAAAAGTCATCATAGGAGTTTTATTAAACGAAACGAACAGGGCACATGTTGGCGCACACGTAAAGTAATTAGACATATGTAAACACAAGCCAACGTCCCTTCCCGACGAAGGTTCAACAGCAACTGACGTGTCACTACTAAATGCAGAACATACACCAAAAAGACACACACACAACAGTGCTACACGAAGTCTGAGCAGTATAAGCGCTGTATTTCAACACTCCCACTCGCGATACTGCGCTTTCAGTTTAATCCCAACAGTTCAGCTTTAGTAAAGATATCTGCAACCATGTTCTCTGTCGGGCAGTACACGAAATCGATAATACCACTGCACATTGCTTCTGCTTCTCTGACGAAATGATGCTTTATATCAATATGTTTCGACCGCTGGTGATTTACCGGATTCTTGGCCAGTGCTATTGCACCTTGATTGTCTTCCAAAACAGTCGTCTCCTCGTTTCTTGAAGATCACTAAACACTCGACGTAACCATATTACTTCCTGAACTGAAAGTTAGGGTAATTCTGTGAACATCAAAAAATCAACTTGAATATAAAGCTAGCAGCATACTTCTCTGGCTAAAAGATGAAACTAACATCATACAGATCACAACATAACGTGTTCACATTGAGTTTGTCCCAATGAACAAAGCTTAGTAACACAGACAAAACTTCCATATTTTTGTCTTATTTGGTGCCAAAGTCTCAGAAACTAGTCTTATGACATGTAAAAATGTTCCACACCTCAAATGAAAACGACAGCTATCTATCACCACTTACTAAAGAGTAAGCACATTTCATAATCAAGCAGAGATGTATTAACCTCGAACTAGATTCTCCATTCCTCTATGCTGGAGCCTGTTGTTTTTGACCGTGTAGAAAAAAGGAACATCTGGGGAGGTTAGCTGCAGCCTGAATGATGCTAATTAACTCACAGTCAGCATACTCGCCGATTTTCTCCCAGAGAAATCACTCATGCTCATACACCCTATTCACAACCATTAGCCATAATTTCTTATCCGAGATCTGGAATATACTTCTGTACATCACACAGTCTTAAGAGCATTCAAAATTTTTTAGAAGGCAGCGATCAGGGAAGTTGTCGTACCTCGTCAGATACTCCTTTCCAGAACGACACAGGATCAGGTTTCCATTCCCTATGCATCTGGTTCTAGGTTAGGATTTATCCAGAAACATTTCCGTCTAGGAAAAAGAAGTAAAAACTTAACCTTTAAATTCTTTGATGCTAAATCTATGCACTAGTTTGACTGACGTTTCTTACAATTTTAAAAAAGATAAAGTGTGATTGGCAACACCATAGTTCCTTTTAAGAAAATGTAATATCAAAACAATATTGCCCAACACTACAATTAATGAAATGCCATAGCTAGCCAACTCCCCTTAATATGTCTTACCAAGACACAGGAACATGACTCAGGTACATAGTACTACAAAAAGACATTTTCCAAGTCTAAGCACTTTCTTTCGTTGTACGGAAACAAGGCTAAATTCTTTCTCCTGGTCCATTCTTTGTATGGCCCCTAGACACCAGAGAAAAAGAAAGTATCTTGAAGCCTTTGTTATTGCTGCTAGAAAGCCCTCATTAAATGATCATGTAGAATTTAGTTTATTGACACTCTTCAGAAATGGTGTGACTTGAAAGAAACCTTAAACGCACTATCTTAAGCGCGCTTTAATTGCTCTCTTATGTATTTTTATAGTTTTACAACTTAGTTTTATTCATCTATACATTTATGGGTACCAGTTATGCCTAATTGCATTTTTATGAGATTTTGTCAGAGTATATAAAGATTTTTATAAGCTTTATGTGACACTGTAAGCACCTGAGGATGACCTGAAGGTGGAAAAGCTTTGTGCAAAATATGTTTTGAGGTTTTTATGTCTTGTTTTGAGTAAGGCTAAATTTAAAAATGTGGCAACTTGGAGAATCGCACATATTGAACACAAATTGTTCCCAGCATAGTATCAAAGGAGAGAAGCTTTGTGCTTCCTGTTTACTACATCAGGTGCATTTTACCTGCAAGTGAGAACTGAGCACTTGTTCAATACAAAATGAATATGGAATACCAGTGGGACATTTTTTATTGACTGAAAGATGTATCCTGGCTACGCACCGAGAGTCTCACTGTGTTCACAATGCCTCCCAACCACTACAGCAACTCACAACTTTTGTTAACAGATGAACGAGACGCAATTTTCCATCCACAAGAGGAATATCGAAATAGAGCATAATTTCAGGATCAGGCAAACAAAAACTCATGAGTAAAGCTAGTGCTGCATATCCCACGCTAGATCAATCGTCTGTTGATGGGGTAGCACAAAAAACGAAGATGGTGCACGAATTAACCCTATTTGACGCGGGGCGTTTTGGCCAACCCGGCCATATATCGCAGAATGAAACGTTTCAGGGAACATTTCACAATCAAAGCTCTATTTTACTGTCACAGAATTTATCGATACACATTCTGATCAAATTGCACAGATTTGGAGTCAAAAGGTCACGTGATTTGGGGAAATTTTGAAAAAAGTGTCAAAAATTTCTAAAAGTTAAAAACTTGAATTTTTTCTCATGGAATATTGTTTTAATGCTTAAAATACGATGTAAAACAATAAAACGAACTCAATAAAACAAATGTCAGCTAAATTGACCCAAGTTTTGGGTTTTTACAGCAAAATCGGGCAAAACATGGGCTCTTTTGCATGTGATACCTGATGACGGCATGCTTCAAAGTGTCTAGAGAGAGAAACAATTCTACCTACATTTTTGAAGTGTTTTGAGGTATAGGGAAGTCCCTATCAAGTTTCAGCTTCATTCTTACTTTAAAAGAGAAATTAGGACTGGGCAAAAAGCTCACAAAAGGCCGCGTCAAATACCCTATAAGGTAGGGTCAATGTCCGCCTGAGGGACCTAATTTGCATCAGCGGGCTCAAGAAAGCTCAGATCGGGTCAGTTTGAGATGTGGTAATTTTGTGTCTTTGCTAGACTGCTAAAAGTACTGATAAGGAGAAAAGTCAATTTGATGGAACTTTGCAGTTTTTTATGCTGGTTTTGGTGCAAGAATTTTTTGCATGCTATTAGAACATATGACACTGTCATAATTCGGGCAATTCTAGAGAGCCGCTGGCAAAAATGACCCCTTTGATGCGCTGCCGTTACGGACAATCCATGGAGAATTTGATAGTACCATTTTTGGGAGCCTAACAAGTCATAAAACGGGTGGCTTGAAATCGGCATTGAAGCAGAGTTTTAAGGAATCAAACGCTGCGAGGGCAGTGCAGTTGGCATGAGCATGACTTTATTTGTAATATGAACTGATAAAAGCTCCTGGTGATGAAATCAAATAAATCCTGCAGGTAATTGTTCTTAACTAATATTCTTCCGATACTTAATGGCTCATTGTGAAAGCCTTCCCAGGTATTGTTAATGTGGTATGCTCTGTGAAGTAGATAATTGATCAAGCCTCCCTTATACGAGGACGGTATGAAACAGTTGCTGAAATGCCCAGTTATAGTAGGTTTACGATAAACTAATGTAGATACCGCAGACTTGCTGTCTCAACAAAGACATCCAAGACAGGTAAACATGCTTCGGCTTCATGCTCACGTGCAACTCTGCGTAAAAGATGATTGTTTCCGCTAATATACGAATGTCGGATGGTTTTATGCAAGTGGTGTTATTGAGAGGATACACGAACTTGGTGCATATTCGTCAGTATTCTATCATCAATATGATCTTATACTTGTAAGTCGAATATTGGTTCATATACGAACTTCATATATGCCCGGCTAAGTAACATTTTTACATTGAAAAAGTACGTGGGTAATATACTAAGGCGACATGTTGACTTGGCAAAAGTCGACTTTGGGTTGTACTTGGCAAATTGAAAAGTTTTTTTTACTGAGTTCCACAGTGTGGGAGAAATCAGACAGCAGCGCTCAGACTTCATGGACCTTGGTGCTGGAAGAGTCAAGTCAATTCGTACATCCATCTGAATTTGCATGAAATGAAATGATAACGCACCTTCATCGGTGCAATATTTATTATATTCTAAAGAATACTTAGTTCCCAAGTGAAGTATTTTCTTCGTATACAGAGCCCTTGACCCTGCCAAGCACTGAGCAAAGGATGGTAAATCTATTACACTCACTGGGTAAGTAAGGTTAGACAGGCTTCTCTTTTTTTGGCACAAATAGATAGGCCTAGGCGTATACCAAGAAAACCTATTTACGAACGATTAGATACCTGTTTCATGCTTTCATCACGATAGGACAGAAAAGCAAATAGGTAGTGGTTAGTTACTTTTTCCGTCAGAAAGTCAAGCGATGTTGCTTTACTGTCTACTGCAATCATCACTCACAGTTGGTGATGTTTATAAAAATTAAAGATAGGACCAGCAGCAAAAAATCATAAAGTAAAGAACCTCCTGAAATAAGTATTGTTTTTTACATGCCTTGCGTTAAGTACCTATAATAGATCTTGCTAAACGTTTTTAGGGGACAAAAGGATGAACCTCAAATGCCTGACTAATATTGTAAGAACAGTTTCAGGCTCTCAGCTTCATCGCAGATATTTTGTAAAATTTCTAAAATGACTAGATTTCATCACAGACAAAGTTATATTTAAATTATTTTTTGTCTTGATAAGAAAGCAAATTTGTAGGGCCATGTATTCTCCCTTTCAGCATCTATCTATTCTTTGGGTTGGAAAGTCCGCTGACCACGCCTGGGGACCGTTGTGAATAGGGTAAGATTTGCTTGACGGCCTGTGGGAGCGGGTCAACTTTTGCGAATTTTACCGCTTCTGTTTCAAGACACCACTCAGATGAAAACTTGATCATTGTCATGCTTTCCAACAACCTCAAAAATTTCATTGAGTGTAACTAGGGAAACAATTATCCCGTTTCTTACCGCTCTGATCAAACTCTTGGAAATTTAGCGAATTTTTTCCCCCAACCGGTCAGCAGCATAGCTGTGGGCTGCTAAGGTGCGTCGTAGTTTCAGACCCGACGAATGTCACTGGCCTGGCAACCCGCAGTGTTTCATACTCACATCACACTTTTATATACAGCTGGCAATCACAAACCCACAGCAACACTGACTTTGCCATGTTTTCTGATTAATCTCCTTGAGTTAAAATCCATCCTATTTTAAGTTCCTCAAATTCTGTAGGGCTACACGTAAGAATGTCAGACTTGCACCGCATGTATATGCCTGTCTGAGATCGCCATCTGTGGTGTGCAAGTTTTCACAGATTAGAGCAAATCAGCTAGAGTCAGCAAGTTGCGGCTTCAAAATGCACCCGGTGCCAAGCTAAACTTTGCCATGCCAATGGGCGAAAATCCATCTAAGATATAGTACCTCTTTGCGTTACTGCAAGTTACAATTGTATTATGCAATCGCACATGCTGGTACTCTGGGTTTGTTTTGCAAATAGAATTTAGTTAATAAAGTAACAATAACTGATGTTGCTTTCTTTGGCAAACATGGCCGGGGTTTAGACACTAACCATAAATTCAGATCAATTTGATGTGTTGCTGCACTACTGTTGCGTTTGACGGCTTGAACTGATGTTGGGTCCTTTTCGATTTTTGTTTCAATGACTTTGTTCACTTGCTGTACTCACTGTCGTGTTTTTGCCATGTGCGATTGTAATATGCAAAACAGGTGCACATGCGCGAGTTGTGAACTTTCTGTAAATACTCAAAAGTCACTGTAAAATGTCATAACATGTCTGGTTAACCCTCCCGCAAGTTATTTGTCAGTTGTTGAAATTTGGATAATATTCAGGGCCGTTGTTTGTTAATGAAAAAGGTTTATGTGAATCTAACGAGAAATATTATATAACAAGATTAACCTGGGTATTGCTTTCCTGCGTAACTGTAAATACTGGCAGAGTAAAATCGATTGGAGATTCTCTATAAAAGAGACGATTTTATCGAGCGAAATATTTCGTCGGGTGAAATATTCGTCACTCACTAAAAAATTCGTCCCTTTTCCCCTACAAAATTTTCGTCCACCGCATTTTTCCCTATAAAAACTGTTCAGGTTATGCCTGCTGTTTTAGGCTCTATTATGTTTGTTTGTCTGCTGTTTTCTTTGTCTTGCGCGTCACCCAGTGTGCATACCTTCGGCGGGCCGACGGCGGGGAAAAGGTGGCTTGACGGTGGTAGTGGCGGCAGATTTTGCC
>JAOBRC010579009.1:0-11067 GCA_027575255.1 Scolionema suvaense
AGAGCTGTCATCACTTTGCTCAGGTTTTTACCCTGCTCAAAAGGGCATGAATGCGAGTTAATACTCCATCATGTAGGTGTGCCAACACCTAGATCATTAACCTTATCAGACTTGTCTGTCGAGCACCGCATGGTAGTTGCCTATGTTAGGTGACTATTGTGTTAAACCAGTTCCCCTCTATACTCAAGCAAACACAACTCAGACTAGGACCATGTACAGATATCGACAAAGGACAATAATTTTCCAACTAGAGCTATCAAAGATTCAGTATACATTTCTACATCTAAACAGGCACTAATGAATAAGAGAGAGGAAAGATCAAGTATCTACCATATGGAAATCAGTACTGCAAGACTAGAACTCACTTAAAACTTTTCTTTCCTAGGCAACTCCAAACTAAATTTTTCATGCACCTGTTAAACAATGGAGTGTTTTCTATTACGTCCGGAAATAATTGTAAGGTATAAATTGAGTGCAAATCCTGATGAAAGTCACTCCAGAAGAGGCCTTCCCATAGTAAGGAGGGTGAAAATTTGAGTCTTTTTGAGCATGGTGGAAGTGGTATGGAAAGTGGTTTATGGTTTAGAAAAGTGATTACTATCACTCAGAAAGGAAGAAAGAAGACCGTGGTGTTGGTAAGACCTACCGTCATATCGCAACTGCGAAGTTGGCTGAAAACCTCAAACCTAAACTTACTAACCATGAACAGTCAATGCTCCAACAAACAGTTTATTCAAGTATGCAAATATCTATTTTGAGGTTTTAACCATTCAAACCAGACACATAGGGACTTACACGTGAAGGCTGAGTTTCTCATCGAGGGGAAAAGGGAGTGGTTTTCTATTAAATGTGCTGTATGGAAAAACAAGCGGTCCTGAAAACTGATCAGAATTCTGCAATCAACAAGCTGATAAACTTTAGGGAACGCTTCTCTTTTTCATACATAGGCTTAGAACCTGGTGCTTTATGAGCAGTTGGCTTAGCCCCTCTCTTTCTTGGCGAACAGTATGATATCATAATCTCATCACAAAACAAATGTACACCGCTCAAAGTTCCTTGCCTAAAAGTTTGAAGATAACACAAAACATTCTCATTACTTACTAACTGCCAGACATGCTCATTCATTAGGGACTTTCCCAAAAGGTCGGACATGCTCATTCATTAGGGACTTTCCCAAAAGGTCCCGACAACTACAGCTGTGATGGGACCTGCAGCTGTTGAGCTCACTGCCCATCACCTCCTTTCATGACGCCATCTTCATCTATGACGACCGTTGAAGGTCCCTTCAGAAGTCATCATCAAAATCAAGAACTGCTGTGACCCAATGTAGAAAATACTTGAGTTCTGCATTAACCCGAAAGTTCAAAACAATAACAGTAGTGCCTACTTACCTCAAGAAACACGATGGATACCAGTAATACCATGCACTACGCATTTTAGGTCCATTAACTTAATTGAAACATTTGCGTTTACAAGCAACCAGTCTGAAAGTTTTAAGCTCCTTCTACCAACTTAGAATCATTCAAATGTAAACAAAGAAACCAATTCTAAAATTCCGCCTTCCATCATTTCATGTTAATCTATTCATCATATTGTCTATATCCGACTGTTTCGTCAGGTCTAATTCTTGTTCAAGTTCGATGACAACATGGAAGCTGGGTCATTGTCATCGATCGCTTCGTGTAATGTAAACAAAGGAGGTTGACGATGAAAGTTAGGCAGAGATTGAATAACATAGCAGCCGTCACCGCACGACTTTGCATAAAGTCCCTATAATTTGAAGTGCGACCACTGCGAGCTACCTAATCTTTCCAGAAGAAGAAATCCAATTTTGTGATTGATATATCAAATAAAACAAATGCAACAGATGGTGCCAGCTGTTAACAATCAAAACTGATCAAACATCAACATTTGTCTGCAATCACAAGTCCTTAAAAAGCATTGAATCGCTAGCCTGGAGCCCTTTCGTGGTAAACAGCGCCTGTTTTCTAGTAGCCCAAAATTCTACTAATGAGTTTTTGTCAGCCCCTGGGTATCATGAAGTCACACGATCTAGGTACTTATTACAAAAGCAATATCTATCACACATTTCCAATATAAACTATATGAACAGATATGCACATGCGCATGAAATATATCATGTTCTGAGTAGTAAGTACTTACCAGGAAAGCCACACAGGAATCTTAGATCCCTGATATTTGAAGACGTCAAATCATCTGAAAGTACCTTTAAAAAGTGATTGTACGATGTAAATTGTGTTCCCAAAGATGAATCCTCTCTGTCAGTCATACTGGCTTACACTATTCATATACATCCTTTCACGTAGACAGAACTCCAAGGCATCTATACTAACATACAGATAAGTGGTAAAATAAACTGAAAGAAATATTTTGAGCAACATAAAATCTGGTGCTACAACAGGTTAAAATTTTGAACATCTTATAACATAATGAAGTGAAAAGAATTCACTTCTTGTGGTACATTGCTGTCAAAAATACTGATCTTTAAATCTTGAATTCAAGGATCACATATGCTAAAAGAAGGTTTAAATGAGTGGAAGAGACAGTGATCACTCATTGCCGCACAATCCACAAACCTGAGCCCTGCAGGGTTCAAGGAACACCACATCAACTTTGTAACTTAGGTTTATTAGCTAGTGTGGGGACTGAATAACACTATTAGCCAATCAATTTCAGCAAATCAGTAATGGTGTTCAAAATTGAGCATAAAGAAGGTGGCATACAGTTGCCGCCATTTTCTGAGACAAAGCCGCCGAACCTAAGCCACCCAACCACGCACAACTCGAGGTTTTGGCAGCATTTCGTTTTCTATTGAGGCTAGGGTATGAAAGAAATGACTCATCCAGCAATGCGTGGTTCGGTTTTCAAATCAGTGAAATGGCGGCAGCCACGTGGTCTCCTTTTTCGCGTATTGTTTGATTCAAGAAGTCAAAAGCTGTTCAGTCCTACAATAGAAAAGCACAGCAGAATCATGCAATGTGCAGGAACTTAAATTGCAAAAGATGGAATCTATCGGCACAGTAACCAAATGTGTGGCACAGGATAAGGCAGAGACAGAAAATCTGACGAAAACGCGTTGCTACCTACTAGAGTGATGTAGACACACGACTATGTTCAATAAAAAATAAACAAGTGCAAACGTATTTCAGTGCCAAGCTCCTCATCCAACTTGCATGCTATCAGAAATGGAGCTACTACATTCCCTACAAGCATCAGCTCCCTAAACAGTTTCACTGTCACTCACTTACTCAGCTGCTAAATTTCCAGCACAAATATCCAAGACATGTTGTATGATTTTTTGGAAGAGTTTCCATCGAATCAATGCATCTCTTGCTTCCTCAAACTGCCAACATAATATCAAGTTGTAGACTTCATTGCTTCTTCACACAATCGTACGCACTTATAAAAGCAGGAAACAACTGTCGTTTCTGCCAAGAAACCAATAATGTCCTTGTGACTTCATTTCCTAAAAACGAACTCAGTCACAGCAAGCGAAAAGCAACAAGAAAGTTTCATTTTCTCTATGACCTGGCGCGCTTGTTTCTGTCCCTTCGGTATGATTTGGTTGGTTGTGCCTAGCACTATATAGGGGGGATTATGCATATCATAATATGCAAAACTTGAACTATTTTAGGTTGCATTACTGTCTTGAACTTCTCACGAATACCTAGTAATGTATCAATTCAATTTTCGTTTACATTTTGAGTCGATAAATGAGCCTATTAGTTGGAATATGGACGGGGCTGACATACTTTTCAAAAGAATATTGCCACCCCCTAACATTTCTGATGTTAGTGTAACACGGCACGCTACTGGTTCTGCGAACAATGCTTCATCTCCAGTTGCTTATTCTGGTTTCCCTGTGGGCTCTGGTTTCGTCTCTCGCCTCTGCGAAAAATCTGAAGGATGAAAATTAAAAATCTGGGTTGCGGGACATTATTAATAGTCCGGGCAGGAAAATTTCACTTCAGGTTTTGATGGAGAAAACTTTCAACGCTACGTAAAAAAAATTACTAAAGTGTTCCTTTGCACTCTAGTGTGGACTAGCATCCCACAACAAGCTATGTGCATCTAGGACCCACCTTCTGTAAACTGCTGAACACCAGTGGGACAATGCTGACTAATGATTGAAACAGTGCATCCAGCGCTGGTATGTTGCTATAGCTAAAAGCTTTCTAGAGATTTGTCAGATCTAACTGTTCAGGAAAGTGGTTCATACAGCAATTTTTCCACTGTCGACCTTTTCATGAAAATGGGTCAAATTGTTGTCCCATTTAGGACAAAACTCACGAAAGTCGTCCACTGCTCACTCACAGTTTGGGAATTGATGTAATGGAACTTTAGCATCCCACTATCGCACAGCACAGAATTCTAACTTCTTATCTAACCAGAATAGTCAACTTCTCCTCTTTAGTCTCCCACTAGCAGTGGAAGACGGGTTCGGTCTCAAATAAAATTCAAGGCAAGTCTCACACTAAATCTTGTAACGATATTTTCTACACCAGCTTTGAACCCAATATCTTCATATCCTCAGCTGTGGACTTCCTAGGCATATGGCATATTTAGCAACTAACTGTTAATCAGCAAGCTAACTCTCTTCTCCCTGTTTTCTTATCTCTGACAAGTTGAGAACTGAAGATATCCTCTATTCACTTGTGGAATTATTCAATAAGGAGAAAAATGTGATTAGGAGATCAAAAACAATGTGAAACGAATGCGGGCAATCACTAAATAAGGTTCACCGTTTGGTAGGTAAGCACCGTTTGGTAGGTAAGCAATTACTGATTGGGGATCATTTACATAGTATGCGAAACATTACAGGCATTATTGAATGAGGTTCAGATTATAGTCACTGCAAGTCACTATTGAAGGAAGGAGTGACTGTAGCAGTGTGCCCACAGCAAAAACTTACCGCCCTAAGTTTCGATTCAGACAGCAAAACCGACAGCGAGGCTGAATGCCATCACTGATTGAAACGGCTGAGCAAACATTAGCAATAGAATGAGCAGTCCACTAAAAACCACAATCTGGTGCCTACCTACACAACATGCGGAAGTTTTATGTGCAGATTTTCATTGCTGCATGATGCTGCGTAGCTGCTACGCATTTGGTTTATATACTATAAAGTTTATTTGATTTGTTATACCCCTTAGCTCTCTTAACCTGGGATCAGATCCTACCCTTTCTCTTTACTGAAAGTACTCCCACCTAAACATGTAGAGGAAAGGAGGATTAGGCCTGTTTTAATACAAAATGCCAGCAGCATCAGATTTATGTTCGATCACATAACAATAGCACATATGCATTAGGCATGCTCCAAGTCCTATGCAAAGTAATCTGCCACTGCCTGGCCAATGCACATGAGCCAAGAGTCACTCTGAATTGAGTGCATAGTAACTCTGCATTGCTCCCACGCGTTATATCAAAGAAATAAAGCAAACTTGGCCATATCCCCCCTACCCCAGACCCCATGCAAAGAATGATCCGTTCTCAAGTTATAGTTCTCTATGATTTTAGAAATTGCTCTATCCACAGACTTGAAAAAAAATGTACTTTGTGGAAGAAATTTTTGTGACCAAAAGCTGTTAGATTAGCTTTGCGGAAAAAATTTTTGCGATTGAGTGTTCTGTGTTAATTTTTGCAACGAAGAGGAAGATGTTCCCCTGCATTAACCAAGAAAGAAAGCCGAGAAAAAGCTGTTAACTGGTCTTCACAGCGTCAAGGAATACAAAAAGTAAGATTTTACAACTTTAAATGGACTGCATGATACTTAAATGTTTTTTTCTGAAGTTTGTTTTTGCGATTGGCATAACAAAATAAATGATGACGAATACACAAAAACACTGGAGTGTAATAAGTAACATGACAGGAGGTGCCAAGTAGAATGAGGGGCTTGGCTACCTCCCAGAGGATTATAATAAGTCTGACGCTCTCTCTTGAGAACAGCAGTGCTTTCAATGAAAAAAATGCGGGCATGCGCAGGGCTTAAAAAATTTACATTTTTGGTGCACGAAAATTCGTGCGCCTAAATTCACGCTCAGGCGCACGTGTGCGCCAAACTATGTCAATTATTTTTAAGACCTTAGCTTCGGCCATTGTACTTTATCCGCTAGGTATATTGCTTTGGTATAAGCCAAGAGGGAACCACCACTTTCCTTGCAACTGGTTAATAACAAAATAGACTTTGCTCTGTAGTGTGTAACACATAAATTTTCCTCAACAAGTGCAGAACATTTATTTATCACGACAATTCCTCTGGTGAAATGAAAATGATGCTTCTCCAACAAGCCTCACTTCTTCAGCTACCATTTTGAATGTCCGTGAACACACGCACTAAACTGAAACATACCCAAATGAACTGTTTAAATGTGCGTCTCGTGAAGGTCCCAAAATTGCCTCGATGGCCTCAATGACATCTTCAAAGAGTGCTAGCCTAGCAAAGCGACTGGTTGAGTGAGTCTTGACCAGATCGCAACAACGCCAGTGTCTTCACCGATGAACTTACCTGGATTAACTGCAATGGAGTGGTATCCCTGACGAACTATTCGATTGAATACGTGAAACATACCGTGATCAAAATGCACATTGCGCTGTAATTCGTGACTTGTATATCGGGATATGATGAAGTTCACAACAGTTTTCTGATTTCTGAAAAATTAAGGTGCACGAATCTCCATGCACCTTGAAG
The DNA here is from genome assembly GCA_027575255.1 of Scolionema suvaense. Lineage (NCBI taxonomy): Eukaryota > Metazoa > Cnidaria > Hydrozoa > Limnomedusae > Olindiidae > Scolionema > Scolionema suvaense. Next base: position 6,710 of record JAOBRC010579009.1, read on the forward strand.
CAACAATGGTGCACGTTAGGCGCACGATACGAGCGTGCGCCTAATTTTTTAAGCCCTGATGCGCCTTAGGAGGGATTTTCCTGGTCAAGGCGCGCCATGTTTAAGCTGAAGTTTGTTCATTGTTACACAGGGGACTGCGAACCACTTGCAATTGGACGACACCAGATGAACAAATGCGTCTGCAGAGGAACTCTAAACCTCATTGGAGACAATCTGGCATGTGTAGCCAACTCCCCTACGGATACTCTTACCACAAACAGATGCCGTCACTGACTGGAGAGATATTGGACGAAGCCTGGAATCACAGTAAATTCTCTTCTTATGGCACAGGATACCTTTTCCACATGCATTTGCGCATGCCCAACTTAATATCGAATGGAACCTAAACTTCCTTCGCATGCGTCGTTTGTCTTGTTCTTTTTTATGGTCAAAGCATAGCAAAGTATTTCACGCAACGTAATCAAGAATAGCACAAAATGGTAGATAAAGTTCAGTCATCGCCAGCGAAGAGAAGATCAGAGAGCAGAGGGACATAAAGATCACAAACTTATAGTAATGCAGGATAAACCACAGGGTTGCATTGTAAGATTTCCAATGCATGATGGCTTAATTACATAGTAGTAATAGATTTTCACACCTCTTGTTTCTGAGGGGCATGATTTTCCACAGGAAAACACACCGAGGTGCGTGATCATGGCCGCGCCTAAAAGGATTTCAGGAGTATATGCAGGTGCAAGGGTGCTATCGCGCGCCTTAGAATGAGAGCACCTGAACAGGCTTGTAATTCAGCTGATGGAAGGACAGTGGAAGCTTTGGCATGGACCTGCATAGGACTGGAACAACTACATGCACACAAGAAGGGGGGTATACTGACGGATATGTTTATATTTAAGTGGTGGCTTTGTCCTCTGATACTGTAGTTCAATCGTAATTTGCTTGCACATTAGCTGTTGCTGTATATTTTCTGGCCATACCGTTGATGATGCTCTGTAGGTATAGAGTGAAATATCCAGTGTGATTTTAGCAGCAACTATGTTTTCGATACAGCTTCTTGTTATTTTGTTTGTTATAAGAGTTAGTGTCCAATCTAAATTATTTGATACAGTAAACACACCACTTATCTACATACATAAGCTGTAAAACACAATCAGTACAAGTGAAATCCACTAAATATTTACAATCTGCACAAGTGCAGAAGTGTGCAGAAACTACTGACATCACAAATTTACAGGAACACAATCAACTAGGTGCAATGGATGAAGTGTGAGGTTAGTGACAACACAAAAAAGATAAGTATGCAGCATGAACAAGAAAGAAACACTTGGATAAGAAATATAGATAAAGAAAGTAAGAAGGGACAGTGGAAAGAGCAGAGACGAGTGGGATGCCCAAACTGATAATGACATAGCTAAATCGTTGACTTGTCTATTTAAAACAGGTTTCTCCCACTGAATACGTAAAGCTTCTTCTATCTTTCTTTGGTAGCCGGTTGAAGCTGTGTATAAAATTTGAAAGCAATCACTGTTACACAGTTCTTCGCAATTACCTAGTCCATAGACGTTTGTAAATGTGGTATGATCTGTCCTTCCCTAAATGATCCCTAATCCGGGTAGAGATACGTCTGGAGGCTTCTCCAATATAGGTAGCTTCACAACCACCAAGCAAAAATTTGTAGTCTGCACTGGATTTAAGATCTTTAGGCAAAAAATCCATAGCAGGAAAAAAAGACCACACTTTCAAGGACATAAATACCAATTGCACCTTGACACTGGAACAAATATCCTTTGTAATGGGATTTATTCTCTGTAGAGTCAAAGATGGTGAACAAATAACTGAAAGTTAGCTGAACCGATAATAACACTTCAGGCAGATTAGACTCTTGACTTCCAGGGGGTGCCGTGTCCAAAGAGATGGCGCCATTCACCATACAATGTGTTGCATGAAGAGAGTGAAATAAATTACATACTAGAATATAACACATCCAACCTGGTGGTGGTTCCAACTACTCCTACCTGATAACGCACATGTGGTAATGAGCTAGACAAGGCTAACTGGCTGGACGTGCCACCAGTCACAGGACTTAACCTACTAACTCCTAGCAAAGTTAAGTAAAGCCAGAAGTAATTGTATAAAATAGCCTCTTAATCAAGCAATGCAGAGACTTAGTATGTGATAATACAAAGCAAAAGGCAAACCCAAATATGGGAAGGTTAGAACAGTAACATTAACAACTGTGATCACCAAACACCGAAGACGAGACTATACCATGGCTTTATTGTAACTATCATGTGTGCCTATAAAGTAAATCACTAACACCCAGTGTACCGGTAGAACTTGGAGCTTGACAGAACCTGTGTGCAAGGCCGAGGTAAGTATGCTAGGTGTAGATATAAATGATGCAAGATATGTCACAATGTCAACTTGGCTCTAAATCAGATAGTTGAAAATACCGCATAGATTGCTTATTGATAGCTAGTCGCTTCCTATAGCTAGGATGGGCCAAACGAGTATAGGCTGAATAACAAGCTTAGAATAACACTGAACAGCGGGATAATGGTACAGACTACCTAGACTCTGGGTAACAACGTTGATACCCCATATAATAGCCATAAAGAGTGAATCAAGCTCCCCAGCAGAAGCGATACTCAGTAACAACACCCTCTAAAAGCCTAAACATCACATATTAAGTAGAAATCTGAGTTATGGTATATGGTGATGTAACTTGACCATGAATAAACTAGTACAGGAACAGATAAAGAAGATGAATGTTGGTAAGACGTGCAAGGGCTGACTCTGAGATACGAGAAAGCTTGTTCTTGTTCTACTAGCCACCCATATTCGAAGCAGCAATCTTCAATTGCACATCTGCGTTAATGGGTCTTCGTGTGCATCCTGCTTCCGATTCTATCCCATGCAATTGATTCTCCCAATGCCATTGTAGAACTTGGAAGTTGTAGTAAGGTATATTGTGCAATGTCTGAGCTTGGGTCAGTCACTATACCAACGATTACTCAGTGTGGACTTACCCCTGTCTTACCAACTGCAACGTTATTCTTACCAATAGGTGAACTGAACCCTTCAGGTTAACTCTACTTGCAGTAACTAATTCCTGTGCATATATGAGCTGACTGGTCCTGTTTGTATAGATGCAGTTGCATTCTTCTGGCAATTAATGATTAGACATAGCTAGACTCGGCATTTGTGAGTGATACTGAGGCCTTGCATAGGCTTGTGTGACCTAGTTGCATTCAGTGCAAGTGTTCGACATAGTGAAGTGAGAGAAAGAAAACTCCAAATGGACTTAACTTGGGTTCTGCATGTCATACATTTCTACATATTCTACAATTCATGGCAGTGAGAACCAAATGCCGTTAATGTAATTAAAGGGACTGTACGACGTGCACAAACCAGTATATGAATAAAATATTCAAACCCGCTGAGAACAATAAGTTGCAAACATAAAACCATACATGGATGTGGTGTGGTTATCTACGGTGAACAAGCCGCCCTATGTTAACTAAGTAATTCTGATCAAGTCTACAGGAATGGCAACCCTACCTACCTACCTACCTACCTGCTGTAAGGTTGGAATGTTATCGATTCCTCTTGTATATATAAATTATGTTGTGCACTGTTGTAACATCGAGAGGATAATGTTCAGCATAGGAATTCACTGATTTATCCAGACGGCTTTCTGAGACCGCTGAACGGTTCCAGAAACTCAATCTTGAGATTGAGTTTAAAACTGAATCTTGAAGTCAAATTTTCTGGATGACTAGAATTATACTCCTCCAGTCACGAAAAAACCTTTGATTTTCTCTAAACCTCACTGGCTCATTAACTTGCACATCCATACCTGCATTCAGCAACGCTAATGAGGCGGAGTTTGTTATCTGATTGCCCTACTATCAGATTCCTGCTCGCTGTTGCTGCATGTCTGCGAACGTTGTCTATTCGATTCATGTCGTCACTCATCAATTATGCATCGCATGAAGGAGAAATTGGCATTTGACAAATCGATGAAAGAACGGCTGCTTCCATGCTGGACGTCTTCAACGCAGTGATGGGGCGAAGCGAGCAGAGTGGTAAATGCCATTCTTACCCAAGCTTATGAAAGTCATACACGACTTCTAGAAAGGGTATTGGTGGACGGAAAAAGAAGGATGCCAGCAAAACATCTATTGCGCTGAAGAGTAGTTCTTACATTGAGAAGTGGAGGAAGCAAAAAGTTCAAAGTGAGTATTGACGTGTATGAATCTTGCGATACAAAATTCCAGTCATGATTAAGGTGGTACAGCAGGAAACTTAGTAAATTTTTCACATTCTCCAACTTACCTGTAACTTGGTCAGCACCTATA
>JAOBRC010579120.1:0-11065 GCA_027575255.1 Scolionema suvaense
GGGGGGGGGGGGGGCAAATTTCCCCCCCCCCCCCCCGCCCAGAATAGGGTTAACCGAAATTAGATCAAATATCTTGAAATATGATGTAACCCTTCCTACCTTAGGCTTTTTCCGAGATTCAAAACTCGCGCATTGTGCCACGCTACCCTCTATGAACATATTCTCTCCATCCAGACCAAGCACAAAGGATGGAATAGGTGGTTCATAACGTTTGAGGAAAAGTCAGAAGTAGGCAAAAATCGGGTATAGAGGAACATTGTGTTCTCCCTTCCCCATTCCTGGGAAGGCAGAGTGAAGATGGGAAAAACATGTTAACCCTTTTCTTCACGGGGGGTGGGGTAAATTTTACCCCCTAAAGATAAAATGCTTAACACCTCAAAAAATTTTTTCAGTGATTGAAATTTAGATTTACATCTTTTGGCCAAGTTTCAGACACATACCATGCTCTGTTCAAAAGTTCTCGGACTTTTCTTGCATGTGACAGGAGCTGAGCAGCAGAAATTCCCGTTATAAGTTGCCATAGGGAAATAGGTACCTTAGCTTTTGCTTTGCTACAAGAAGAATACTTTACATGAGGTATCTATTCAATGTTTTCTTGAAAGCCCTATAAATAAGGATTCTAACAAGATATTGCATAGTACCTAATCTATTTTGGTTCCGATTTTATCGCTAGCCAAACTTTTGCCCAATTTTCCCCGATTTTTGTCAATTCTTGCAGGAATAATGCTGACGTCATCAAAAAATGTGCTGACTAGAGGAAATTTTCTTCTATTTTTGGAAACTACATGCCATGGTCTATATTCAGTCCAAGTTTCAGCATCATACCTGCTCTGGTTTAGATTTTAACCAGGGGGGGTAGTTTTTACCGCCCCCCCCCCCCCCACCTGAAGCCAACGTACATCAAACAGCCCGTGAAGCCCGGTTAAATATCTGGCTTCATAAACAGCAAGGTAATGACTTATCGGGTGTCAAAAATTAAACACCTTCTTTTATTTTTGGTTTTTTCCTATTGATAGAAGTCTGCAATCGTGGACAAAATATTTGACACAAAATTAGTTCGGCCAAAATCAAAAATGAACTTCTTACGACTTTGAATTTTGAAAATGTTTTGAGAAGGACAACAGAGTGTTGTCAGATACCTGTGTTACATTCTTGCATGCCACTGGATGAAAAAGTAAAAACATTTTACCACACCTTTTTCATGCAGGATCCTTCTTTCCGGAGAAGAAAGTATACTTGCAGTTTTCTGTATTCGTACTTCTATTCGTGTTTATAAGCTGCGCGAATCTTGAAGGTGCAAACCTGTCCTCTTGTTCATTTTGGATTGTCCTCGTGTATCATTAATTGGAAGCCGTTAGATATTACTGAGAAAGCATTTGGTAACTGCCAATTTTACTCCTTCCAAAGTACCGAAAAGTACCTTTTGTATTCAGTACTATTCAGTACTTCGCAATTCTGAATGTTTCGTTTTAGAAAGTATTAAACAGTGCCAAAACGTACCATTTATTACTGGTAGTTATCCTTAGTTCGCAGTACTCTCAGATAGTCTATTGTAAGTACCGAAAAGTACCGAATAGTACCACTTGCAATCAGTTCATTTCAATACTTTGAAACATGATTCTCGATGGGTTCAGTTTTCTATTCAGGTCTTAGCTAACCTAGTTTCTGATCAATGGAGAAAAAAAAGAAATGTGTAAGTAGACCAATCAGCGTGCTATATTCCGAAGTGCTGCCCCTACGTCACAGCACGTCTTTTCGTGCCGGTTCGTGATGGGAAAGGAAACGAGATGGCGACGACCCTACGTGTTATTCAATGCTAATTTTCTTCACATTATCGCGGTCAGCAGGAAAAAATCCTGTTGCTTTTAGCATCAGCCCAACCCGCTCTTTCATTCAAGATCGACCTGTTTTGACACCATTAGTTCTCCTGCAATATTTATTTATTTCACATTTGCACTGCAAATTTCAGCTCCATAGGGTACGTAGTTCATAAGATATTGCAGTTTTCTGACGCAACATTGGAGCAAAAATTGACCAATTATGAAGAAGATTTACAGCTAAAGTACTGCTTATCTGCAATGATCAGAGAACTTCGGCCTAAAATAAAAGTTTCACGTTCTAAATAGGTTACCTACACTATTTGGAACATTTTCGATCAATCAGAACATGGATGAAGATCAGAATAAGTTTTTTAAGGAGTTTGAAATATTCCATAATTAACGAGGAAAATTCCTAAATGACGGTAACTATGCTAACGTCAGTACTTTAACCCTATTAAGCTCGGGCTTTTTTGGCCTTCCCAAACCCGGCGCGGGGGGGGGGGGGGTTCCGTTGAACTCAACCCCCGTAATTTTGTATATAATGGTCCTGTAACCATAAAACGTGGCACACATATTCTCCATTCTGTTCTACACATGATGATGAAAAAAGTTTTCCGGTAACGTCATTATTTTGCCGACATCGCCACTTTTTGTCGGACATGGTCTCAATATGTCGGATTTTCCGCCATTTTGGAAAATTGCTGACATCGGTCAAAAAAAGCAATAGCGACCCATTAAAACCTTTGGAATGACATTCTGATAATAATATCTAAGTAGAAAACATGATTTGGAATCACAGATGACTTTACATCAGTAAATATTGATGATGACGTCATCAATTTTTCCTCCATCGACAATTAAAAATGATGACGTCACAGTCGAATGACGACAGCGATCAAAAATTGTTTTTTACCGAAATGTTCCTAGATAATATTTAGGAAAAGTCACTAAAGCGCAGCTTTCCTCCTTTCGTCGTTTTGACACAATTTCAGAAAATATGTGGGGTTGGGTCTGTTGGACCCCCCCTCCCCCGGGCTTAGTAGGGTTAAGGACACTTTAAGTAGAAGCAGTGTAGTTTTAAGTTGTCTTAGTATGGCAGTGTCAGCAATTGGCTCTAAATCTGAAAAAAGAAAAAATTGTTGGGGAGGGGGGAAGAGGTAAGATGGAAGATAACATTGAGTTATTGCTTTACCAGAAATTGTAAATTGACGAATATATTTTGACCAAGGTTATAGCGTGAATTCCTTGAAGTGCTTGCAGTTCAAAATGCTTTTTGAAGCACAACCCGTAAAACGTACTTATTTGATTTTGTCAGATAAAAGGCTTTTGTGCCAAACATTAATTTGTCTGAGATTTTGGCCTCTCAATACTTTTTCCTGATTTACATGTTGAGTTTTTGCCGTAAAACAATGTTTATCTGTAAATGTCGTTGTTTTTTGGCACTGGCACGTGTCAAAAATGGTTTAATGACATCTAAAATTGTAATCAAATTACAAATATATTTAGTAGCTATTTCTGAAATCCTAAGTAAATTTTAGGAAAAGTCATTAAACTTCAGTGGCATAGTATAAATATTTCTTTGTTTCCTTCTACTTTTCTTAAGAGTGCATGTGGTTGTTACGCCTTTACTTGAACAAAGTACGTTTATCTCACTTACCAGGTACAACGAGATTCAATACTACGACTTTAGTACAGGGACCAAAAAAGCCGAATATTTAGCTTCAAACGTTGCAACCGGACATTTCACACAAGTGATCTGGAAGGAGTCGATAGAATTGGGTGTTGGAATTGCGACAACTCAACGCACGGGCGGAAACGGCAATCAATGGTTGGATACATACATTGTGGCCCGTTATCTGCCACGGGGGAACAAACATGTAGTGATCAATAATGAGGAAGAGGCTCATGCTATAAAGAGGGACTATGGAGCAAATGTACTTCCTCTGAATGCAAGTATGTACCAAATTTAAATTCGTCTGTACTATGCTTCTATGTAATGTTGTGGTTCTAACAAGAAATCAGTATTAATGCTCAATCGTAGTTGTATATACGTAAGAACAGAATCTGATTGAATCTTTGAAAATATGAAGTTTATTGCGTAAAGTAGCAGCTGGGCTTCTAAATCTTCGGCTAAACCATAGGCACTACTAAATGATATTTTCATCATGATGCTCCATTTACGGATTTCGTTATCAACCAAAAATTCAGGTCCTGGTCAAACCCTTACAACCCAATTTGCCAAAAAGCAGGAATACTAAATTAAATTTGAGATTCAAAATTATGTGATATTTATTAGGGTCGTTTTTACGTTTAATAGAGCTAATTTAGTCTTAGATACCTATCGGATGTCTCTTCGACCTCGGAGCCCAAGGGAAAATTCGGTGACCAGTGAGCCTAATATACCTTTTCACTGTTATCAATTCTGCATCTGCTGGAACCACTTTCCACCATTGAAACTTCACGCATCCAGTGAACAGTTATACAAACACGCCGTTTGCAGTCTACAAGCGCTGCAGCAGAGGGGATAATTGCTTCTTTGCAATTACAAATGGAAAGCTCTGCTGCTTCAGGTGTGCATTGATTACCTCTTTACCTATCTTCCAGGGTGTATAAAAAATGAATTACACTCAGCAACGGTTTGCTTATACCTTATTACGTCAAAATAAGCCGCGTACTTATTTATGCCGCACCTTCCAAAATGCGGCTTAACAAAAACGCGGCTTATTTAAAGACCAGGCAAGCTATACTAAAAACTAAACTGCGCTAAGTGACTCTATTCAATGCACTATATCACTGTTCACTTTCTTCATCACTATTTTCTACCTCGGCATTAAGTTCCTCTAAAATATTCTTGCTTTCATCATGAAAAAGTCAATCTGTTGTAACTTTCTCTTCAGTATTAAGTGGCTCCTGCAGCTTAATTAAAACCTCACAAAACCCTAATTTTGGCAAAGTGCGGCTTAATAATAGCGCGGCTTAATTTAATGCGGCGACATTAGGTACGCGGCTTAATTTGACGTAATAAGGTATACCATTTTTACAACTGTGAAGAGGCCTGATACCTATCAGACGATTATCGCGATTATCACGTCTACGACTAAAGCAATTTCGATCAGAAACAGTTTCTGTAATCACGAATTTATTCAATAAGACGCGATTATTCAGGGAATTCTCGGTGCTTGCAACTTCTGGAATTTCGTCGCGATAATTGTCAGGTCATTAGTCAGTACCAGGCTTTAGGGATCAAGTGACCTCCACATTCTGTTACGGGAAGGGGGGGGGGGTAATTTTTGACCCTACAAGGTTTAGTCTCTTCTGGTCCTGGCAATAGTTGTTAATACTCATGATAAACGGTTGAACATTCCCAAGTGCATAGAAGACCAATTTAACCTTGTGTTGACTCAAAAATTATATCAGTGACATTATTATAATATTATCGTATGTTGACGTGAGCAGAATTTGTGAAAACAAGGTCATCAATTTTGCTGAACTTTGGTAATCCTGGTCTGGAACAATTTCCTTCTTTATTCCCTTCTTTTTGAAGATTATTGTTGGCCTGCAAATGTGTAACGTAACTTACTTAAGGAACTTTTTTTTGCACCAAAATGTTTCTCTTTAATTTTTATAAAACGGTAGTAGGATTTACTTCCAACGAAGTTGCTATTTAGACAGATTTTGAGAAATATTTGATGCGGGATAAAGTCGATTCCCTCCCCCCCCACCCTCAAGTTCTCAAAGGCTTAATCGCCTTTCCTGCTGAAATGCTTGCACAGACTGCAGAAGATACATAGAACATAGAACATAGAAATGCTAGATGGCAAAATTATTGCGGGGGTTGTAGCTCCTTTCAGCACATCCCCCAGCCCCAACTCCCCTCTACCTCCACTCCTCACGCCCCTCACAACCTTAATCCTATTTTTACCGGGCTTTGTTGTTGGTTTATTACCAGGGGGAGGTGGATTATGCCAGGCCTCGTATCTACTTGTCAGACCATGAAACCAATGCAGGACCTAAAACAGTCTTTTATGAGTATAATGCTTTTTTTGTTTGAGTTCCTAGAAGTGCCTCAGACGAGAGTTATGTAAGGTACACGTTGGCCGGTTTGGCCGATTTGCTATGTCGTTTCTGAAAACGATTGTTACCTGCAGTATGCCTTCACATTTTCTGTTGCTCACAAAACGCATTCATCTTTTGAATAAGTCCCTTGGGAGTGCAACAAAAGTTAACTTGTGATTTCAGAGGCTATGCTTGCATGAAGTACAGCAAGAAATTATAATGAATTGTGTCAGATTTTGGGAAGGTTATTAGCATTTGGCGACCCAAAGCCATGTAAAAGTCTCTCCGCTGTATCAAATCGACTAACAAATGGGAAATGAAATTCATACGATCGTATTCAGTATAAGAACTATGAGAAGCCACCTAAAACGGGTTTAAAACATCTTGCCGAAAAATTCTACGTCGATCAATATGCAAACCTGACGGAATCTGAGATAGGACTGGGGTTAATAGAGTTAAATGCTATCATTCAATCCCTATGCCTGAATGATTGTGTAGTCCCATTCATGGTGTTATCCAATATTGCATGTTTTCACTGTCATTTTTGTTGTTTCAGATCTGAATGAACTCGTCACCTTGGCTGACTTAGGAGTCGCACGTAAGTACTACAGTCTTCTCAGCAGCAACGACTTTTATTTTGCATTCCAGCATTTTTCTATGACGTATATAAACAAAAATCTTCTTTGCGTGTACGTGCATGGAATGAACATTTCCACGTGTTGGTGGATTTATGATCTTCGTCAATACTTGCCTGCATGAAGGTAACAAATTAGCAATGGATTATGGTACAAGGGTATTTTAACTTGCCGTGACTTGCTGTGAATCGTGGGTAGAGAATTTCGCAAACCGCCATCAAGCAATGCATTGTGGGATCGCTAGGGGCTAGGGGCTAGGGGGCATGGAAATTGATGTCATAGTGACGAAAACAATGAGCTTGCGTAATTATCAATTTTTCCATCAGCATGTCATTAGCGAGGTTGCGAAATTGAAATCTACGACGCGAACGCTATTTTTCAACGTTCGAACGGCTTACGTTTCGCGTCATAGATGAAAAGTTGGTTGCGAAAAAAATCTACGACGCAGTGTGTTTACTTTTAGAATCTGACGACACAGTTCGAATGTGGTGGCTTATAGTTTCGAACAGAGAGTTGTTCGAAATCTTGTTTTGTTTTAATTTTGAAGTCAATCCAGTGCAAAATCTACGACTCTACTTTTGAAATTTAGCGTCGCAGATCAAGGACAACATAAATCGGCCCGCAGGGTACCATCTGCTTGGGCTTTCCCTAGACTTGGCAACAGCCTACCAACAGCGTTCGCGTCGTAGATTTTGGCATTTCGCAACCTCACTATTAAGTCACCGCTCTTGACATGACCTCTTTTGGAAATGTCACGTTTGCCCCCTGGCTATCCCAGAATGTATCCTACACTGACAGTTTGTGAAAACCTTTTGTTGCAAATGCATTATCATGAATTGAACGCCGGAAGTGTCAGAGTATTATCTTCAATTAACAAACACTCTAATAAACGGGCAAATTTCGTTTCGCCGGCGGAATTTAGGTCAAACCCTCATAAAAAACTTCAGTGATTCACATGAAAAAGTTTCTAATTAGCAGACAAGCAATTAGCGGACGTTTGAATTAGTGGACATTATTCTGTGCAAGAAATGCCATATTAGCCAGTTTTGCTCTCCCATTAGCAGACAAGGACAAAGTGACAAAAAATTGCCTGTCTTTAAACTTTTATTTATTTCAAACATTTAACAGTTTGATGGGCAAGCTCATTAAACCTACTTATGGGACCCACCTAACGGTACACTACAGGGATTTCTACTCCGATTTCCACCTAACTCAAGTCAGAATAAAAAGGTGTCTCTGTCGTTAAACCTAGAAATATTGGGTAAGAGCTTAGCACTATCTTTTGGGCCAATCTGGAGATTCTTACTTCTAAGTTTCTTGTTATATATTCGATACAGTGCCTACTGCTTTAGCCCTTGAGCTTCTGCAATACGTGCCCTTCTTTCATGATTTTTCTATCGGTCAGAGCAAAGTGTCTTCATGATGAAAAATAGTTTGATATCTTCATTACTAATTTTTTCAGGACTTTGACCGCCAACATTCATAATTATCTTGCCCTTTTTTTTTATTCAGCGGTTTGTAAGAATGACGCGGACACAACCTTATGCGAGGGGTATAAACAGTATTGCGACGTGAGCGAAAGTATAGCCCTCTACTGCAAGCTTACGTGCAATAAGTGTGATGCTGGGAAGAGAGAGGCTCCACTCAGTATTGAAGAAGTCGTTGCACGCTTTACAGAACAACGTTTGAGGGATGAGGCATTGAAGTCAGAAAAACAGAAGAAGCATGACAATTGGGGAAGATATCCAAAACATCCAAGAAGCTTTCATATCCAGAGAGATGTGGTCGAGTCGGACCCACCAAAGATTAAACCAAACGTTCAAGAAGTTGAAAACGTGTTGTGATCAATGAAAGTAAGTGGAAATGATGAACACGCATCTTTCTTTTTCGTCTTTTTTTTCGTCAGTAACAACCCAACACAAAAAATAAGCACTTGGATTTGCAACAATAATTACATTTTGTCAACTCACATACAAAAGACAATTCAAGGAGGTAAAGGTAAAGACCCGGGGTGGTCACTTAACGTATATGGCATACGGGGACGTGCGGCCACTAAGGATGGGTACGACTCACTAAAATTCCCTAAACATCAGTCTATTTTTTGTCTCATCTTGCATAGAAGTACCTTAAAACCAACAAAGAAGGCATCTTTCATGAGTAGAGAGGCAATTTTCGGCACTTTACACTTATAATTTACCAAAATTTTGCCTGCGGTGCCAAGATTGATGGTGTCACAGGTACTTAGTACTTCACGATACTTCATTAAACATGGGTCGATTTTTGATTTGGGGGCTGCACGTCCCCGTCACCTTACAAGTTCAGTACCCCTCCCCCCCCGGGGGGGTAAAGACTGGCGCAAGCAAAACCAAATGCTATTCAACACCGCAGAATCCATTGATGGTAATTTTCCTCTTCTCGGCTATGACGGAACCAGCAGGTCTTTTTTAATTTATCCACCTGCAAAAAATAAAAACAAAATTAGGCCGCAAACATTTTGAGGTTTTATTAAGCTTAGTGCAATCGCGCGTACATCCAAAATACTGTTTTTCGAAATTTGATATGCTAACGCAATCCAGCTCACCCATCCTGAATTACACCGCTCTTTGTCTCGTTCAATGATCCTTCGTGGGTTGGCAATATGCCATTTTTGGCCCAAACACAGTTTGTCCAAGATTGTAGCACAGTTGTACCAGGCTTGCATTTTGTTGATATGTTTGCAGGTGTATCCATTGATAAAACCTGTTGTACTTTCCTTTACTTGAAAATAACATGTTAACAGCATTCTGCTTGATGGCTGTTTGAACTCTGTTGTTTCGACCGTGTCATTATTTTAACCCTACAGTATATGGGAGGGATTCCGCCCCCTGGTGGGTTTTTTTGCGATAAAAATCTTTTGGGAAAAGCTACTTGCATGAATGTTGTTGACTTTTCATAAAATTTACCTGGGAAACTTTTCAAACAAACCGCAAGTCGATACCTGCTATACTTTTTGAGTTATAGCAAAATTCTGGAAGGCGATTGTGGCATAAAAATGAGGCAAAATTGACAAAAAAAAACAAGGAATATTGCCGTTTTTAGGATGTTGCAGGTCAAACCCCAGAAAATCACTCAAAATATGGGTAGAAATGATCCTAGTAAGATTTAAACAAAATTCAGACTCGATAAAAAAATTTCAACATTTTCATGAAAATTTCTCTGAAATTTCACCCTGCCTAATGTATGATGACGTCACAAAAAATGTTGATAACGTCAGCAAACTTTTTTTGCATTTTTTTGGTTCCTAGATAATGGTCTATTATCCTACCATGTTTCATGTCTCTAGCTGGTGTCCTTCCTGGAGATCATAGGGGGGGGGGCGGAATCCGCCCCCCCCCATATACTGCACATTTTCAAAAAGTCCACATGCTGTAGGGTTAAGATCCTTCACAGAAGGTGTGGGTTTCCTTATTAATTTTTGGACTTTGTCCAACCCCTCATCCCCGGAGCTAACTCGAGCCGCTCTTTTTCCATTTCTTGCCTTTTTTCTTCTTAAGAATAAGGGTAAATTTTCAAACCTCTTCAAGTTCGTAGACTAGATATATTTTGAGCTCAGAAGCTTTTTTTCGTGAAAATGGTGTTCATAACTACAGTTTATCTCGAAATTGTATTTCTTAACCACATTCCTACCGAGCATTTTTGGTTGTTTTGGTGTTCTAACGGCGCAGTTGGAAAGGAGGAGGGGGGGTATTCTAAAATGCTCCGTAAGTACGTCTCCAGAAATGGCGTAAAGATCGACTTTAGTAAAAATAATAGAAACACCTATAAATAGCCCTAACGTTTTCCGTGATGTGACCAATTTTATTTTTTGGGAGCCAAACTTTATCTTTCCTGTACCAAAAAAAATATTCACCCACCCCATTCAGACCAAGCAATGACACGAAAAAAACAAAAAAAAATACCAGTAGTAGAGGTTGTCCAATTAATTCGAGGAAAAGTCAGAAAACGCCTGTGTCTCCGGAGCAGGCGTTTTTGAGCAATACACAAAATTGTGATAGGGGGTAGGTAGAGCTAAAATATAGGTAATATACGTCTTCCCCCCCCCCCTAAATAGGGTTAAGAACCTTGAGTGTGGTTCTACGGGCAAAAAGCGGAAAGTGTTCATTCCTAATCTCAACTTTTCTATGTAGCTGCCTATATCTCTTTTAGTGCCGAACGTATATGGAAAACTCTCTTGCCGTTCAATTAATCTAAGCTATTATCTGTTGCATATATACGAGAAGGTTTTACACATTTTACGAGGTATTCATATTTTATGAAATCTAAGATCAATGTCGATGCTACCCCACCGTAAAACCAGATACCTGTTTTTTATTTTTATAAGCATAACGCTTATATGCATATCTGCAATCCTGGACAAAATGTTCTGGACAAAAGGCTTTTTTCAGCCAAAATCAAAAATGCACTTTTTACCACTTTGGCTGGTAAAAGTGGTAAACGTACTTTGCATTGCAAGCGCTTCAAGAATTTTTTTGCAGGTGTTTAGCAACCTCTGTCTACACTCTCAGTGCAGTTTCT
>JAOBRC010579231.1:0-11064 GCA_027575255.1 Scolionema suvaense
AAATTTTGTTGGAAGAAGTAGCCAGATTTTGCCTGCGCGATTTATAAGGAATTCCTCATTGTGCCCGCGCGATGGATAGCGCTTGTAAGCCAACTTTGCCTGTGTGCCTGCCTGCGCAGGCGCGATCGCGCTGGTCTATTTGAAAAGCCTGCCTTTGGGTGCCTGGAAAAATTTTTGTGTGGTAGAAACCACCAAGCGGGGCACAATGTGCCCCCCCATACTCTGTAGGGTTATGTCTCTTTCAATTGTGATTACCTTCTTGGCATGTTCAATTAAATCCAGAAATGTTATGGTGCCATTTTGCGACAGATCTACATGAAGCTGTGACCTAAATTTTGGCAATTATGATGGGAAATCATAAAAAATTATGCTGCAACATTATTTTTAAAAACACAAGTCTTTCTACTTAAGTTACCTGAATAAAAAGATTTGGGAGCCAAGTACTCTTTGTCCCAGTAAATGCTTGTGTCACGGCCACCCCTTTGAGCAGCTTGTCTATGGGTCATGAAATGTGCAAATCAGAGGAACACTGCAGTAAGAATGCAAAGTGGGTTTGTTGGACGCCCATAGTAACATACAATTCATTGCCACCCAAGAAAGTCCACAAAAGTGATTTCGAAGCTAGGTATTTTATACATAAATCTTGATATTTTGATGCATCTAGCCCAACTGCAGTCGCCTTGTGTCTTCCCTGTTCACTTCAATGGGTACGGATTGTCTTGAAAACCAATGGAAGCGGTTTAAGCTGTATGTATTGTCTTGAAAACCAATAAAAGTGGGACAAGCTGCTGAAGAGGCAGTACCATGAATTGACCAGGGGCATAAATTAATTACCTATGACTCTAATTTTGTACTTGTCTTATGCATCCATGCATACAATTTTAACTTAAAAGCAATTACGAATCTGAAATTTGCAGCCAAACTAAGAAAGCATGTCCAGCAACAAATGGTTACGGAAAGTTTTCCATGCAGCGTTAATGATAAAGTGTTAATTACCCCCAACTTTTTGTAGCAACTAATCATGCTGAACTATCCTGAGATACTTGTTCATGGAAAGCTCACAAGCTGCTGATGAGGTTGAAGAAATTGTGAGAAAAACATTTTGCTTTGGTGATTTATATGTTGTTTATGTGCTTCTTAGACATCATGGAATTTACGGGTGATGCATAGAACCAAGCGAAATGGATGATACTTTTACTGTGGACAGATCTATTTTAGTGACAGTCTAGTCTAAAAGAAAGCATTTGTTTTTTTGCTTGGAGTTCTGATTTGTTGCCTGAAGCTTGTTCCTGTGTTGGCAATAAGTGCTGGCTATACTATGATATGCATATATCAATAGGTTGGTTGCCGCTGCAAGCATGAAAGCATTCAGTTCAGGAGGGAATTTATTTGTTTTTGTGTATGCTATTGAATTTCCAGGTACCTAATTACAGCTAGGAATGTGTTCTAAGTGGTAAAATTTGCGATCTGTTAGATGGCTGAATGTGACCACTTTATCGAGCTTGAGTTGTCCAGGAGCTAGCATTGGCTAGGAGCTAGCATTGGCCAGGAGGGCATTCATTTGTGTATCCATGTTGACTACTTTTCTCATTTTTGCAGTTGTCACTTGTAACGCTGATATGGAAGGTTCAGCTTCAACAAAGTTTGTAAGAATTGTTGAGACTCTGGCCTAG
Source organism: Scolionema suvaense (assembly GCA_027575255.1). Classification (NCBI taxonomy): domain Eukaryota; kingdom Metazoa; phylum Cnidaria; class Hydrozoa; order Limnomedusae; family Olindiidae; genus Scolionema; species Scolionema suvaense. Next base: position 1,674 of record JAOBRC010579231.1, read on the forward strand.
GTCCCCCACAAAGGGTGAAGTTAGGAGATACATGACGGATATTTCCACTGGGCAAGTTAAACTGGACGGCTTCAGCTAGAAACATTTCAACAGGGTTTAAGTGAAAGTGAAGCTGATATTTAGCAATGCAATTTTAGGCTGCGGAGGCACTATTTTCTGACATAAACATGACTTTCAAAGTCAGAAATCACAAAGAATATCGTTTATGAAATTCTGTTAAGTTGACTTTCTGTTAAGTTAGTGGACGCACTGACATCACGACAAGTTGAAAAATTGAATCGAACGATGAAATTGATTAGAACACAGGCCATGAAATAACGGTCGGAAATCACACAGTGTTCGACTGGATAGCAACATTGGCTCGCCGATCTGTCGGTCCCGACGTCCAACGGGATTTAATGCAATTTACGTCATTTTTACTTAAAAATTGATGCAAGAAAACAAGTGTTTTATTTGTATTCAGATATACCTTGCTAAACTAATATGCAATGGTAGCAGAATGAGTTTCTCTCTCTGTTGTTTCGATGATCTTGGCACCGGAGCTACTCGCTTCTCCTTCCTGTGAGCCTTCACTGTACTCTGGTTAGCTCATGAACGGATGACTTAGGGAATGCCGTGCTGCAAACAAAGTACACTTGAGGCAAGCCAAAAGCAGAGCTTTATCTACCTCACAAACGTCCGATGGAGCGGTAAAAAAACGAAATCCGTAAAGATTGAGACAAGTAGGGATTCAGTAGTTTCTCAGCTACTTTGCATGGAGAGAAGAGCAGCAACCGACTTCAGCTACTATCATGTTTTTGAAAGCTCTTTTAGCATGCCAAATATCATTCAGACCAGCTTAGCTCTTGATGCTTTTTTTTCTGGTTCTAGCAAATGCAATGGAAAAAGCGGTTTTGGGGATGGTCACATCGTACTATAATAGTACAGTTCAGATCAAACAAAAGAAGAAAAAAAAAAGCCGAATGTTAAACGTTGGGTTAACACAGAGTTGCTTCTTCCGGTGATTATGGAAAACTGTCATTTAACCCCTTAAGTGATACCTTTTGCGCGACCGCTGTGTACAAAAAAGTGTAGGTTTTTTAGTGGATTTACCCATATTTCATTACTCACATTTAGGGTCACTTACAGCAAGCAATATTGATGTAAGATTGAAAAAAGCACAAAAGTAGACCATAAAGTACCTTCTTAATCAATTAAATGTATTAAATTTGCTACCTGAGCTAAGAGGAGTGTCATTGCTTGAACAAGCTTCATCACTATTCTGTGGGCGGCCATGTTTGTCTTGACACGTTGCAGCTACTTCAGCACTTCTCACAGGCGCTCAAGCGCTTATAGGACGGGCTAAAATGCACGGGAGACTTGTGTAGACTATTTTTACGACATCCTGCAAGACTCCACCGTAATATTCCGTCAGCCGTAGTGCTCAGAAGGTAGGTAGATGTGTTTGCGTAATATTACGTCAGGAACAAAATTTGCAAGTTGCGTGGACGTAATAATACGTCAGATACACTTAAGGGATTAATGTGAAGTTGCGATGAAATATGCTGATTTTCAACTTTTTCCATGATATGGGACATGTTATTGAAACATATTGTTGCTTTACATTAGTCAAGCTCCTTGATTGGTATCTGCAGTCTGGAAAACGCTTTTGACCATTTGGCATTTTTTTACTTATCGTAATCCTAGTACTGGAAAAACAGTTTAAGACACAAAACCTTAGCATTAGTTTGATCCTGTTATCTCTTGGGCCTTGGCGTATGGATAGCACAGGTGTCAGCAAGAGCTGCAAGCGTTGCACCTGGCCCATTAGGCGTTGTGGGGTTTTCTTTACAGTTCAGAAATATACTTTTAGGCTTTCTTTAGGTATAGGTGCTTTTGGAAGTGACGTAGTAGCACCATATTTTGAGTGACCAGATGTTCTCCATCAGAAAGCACTTTCTTCCTAGAAACCTCGCTTTCTGGATTGTGTGCTTGTATTTGTCCCCAGAAATATCTTTATCAACTTAAGGATACTGGAAAGGTTGCGGAAAGCCTGTCTCTAATTGCTCAAAATTGCCAAATCACTAATGCTTCAAACATTTTAGAGATTATTTTATCTATTCGGTAAAAGAAATGTAAATTTTATTTTTCCTTTGTTCTTCTGTGTCACGTGACTTCATTTGATAACTAATTTCCTTATTTTGACTTAAATTCCCCAACCCTTGATTCCCAGCAAATGCGTTTTATTTCATCAGATTCAGTATACATGGGACTACATACAAAACTGTGTCTTAAATTTTTCATATCTAGTTTAGCTCTCGAAATATGATACTCCAGTGGAGTTATAGCTCAAAAATATGCAGGCATTATGAAATTTCGTCAGTTGGTTGTTCTGAGATAATCCACTCTGAACGTCCTATTCTGATAACGGCAAGGAGCCATTACCAACATCGCGCGGGATTGTTTGTGGTAATGATATTGAGAGTGTAATCACCGCTCATTCAGACTGTGATCACGGCTTGGCCGCGACATTCTGTGAAAGCACAATAGGATGCACAGTAGCAGATCTTTGAAAGGGAAATGTGACTGAACGGCATGATCTTTTGGAATGGAACTTGCTCTATTTTTTTGAGCGTGATTTTGTTTACATCATATGTAAAATTTGCAAATTACGATTTTCTGATTGAATAAACCCTTTCAGTATCCTTAAAATGGAAGCTTTCATTTTTTGTAAATTCTTGTAATTTGTCCAAAATTGGCACATTTTTGTAATGTGCCTTGCAAGAGCTGTTCCTTACTTCTCTCTAGTTTTACGGTTTATGTTCAGCAACAGACATAGTTATATTATGCTCGACGTGTCATATCTAAGAAAGCTCTACTCACTGCTTTCGCCGCTTGCTGGCTGGCCAGAGGCCGGTGCCAAAGCGTCGAAAGAAATCCCAAGGAAAGAGTTTTTATTCAAAATCAACATTTCTCCATTTGAGGGCTAAGGCAGGAGCATGTGTGAGGTGATTTGGTTATCGTTATTTCAATGGTGTTTTTTTTAAAGTAACCAGACTTGATTGGAAAAAGTGATCAAGACGTTCAATATAAGATAAATCAGTGCACAAGGTTCATTACAGCACGTTAGAAAATCAATTTGAAATTAAGAAAAATGCGAAGTTCAACGAAAATGGCAATTTTAGAGATACACAAATCTTGAAAATAGACGTGGAGGAGACAAATAAAGAATGTTCTGCATAGAAATGACACCATATGATCAGGAAGAGAGATATAGGCGTCTTAAACAAAGGCAATCAGTAGCTAATGCCCATCAAAGTATTACAAAATGTGTAAATTATTGCATGTTTTTACACAAAATGGCATATATGAAAGGCTATAAAACATAAGGAAAACATAAACAGTTCAATAACAACCGATTTCGAAGAAGATAAAGTTGTTTTCAAAGCAAGAAAGAAGTTCCAAGTCACAACAGGATATAAAACATGCCGTTCAGTGAGCATGAATATCAAATAGTTCATTAATGCTACGGAAATTACTTAGACAAGTCCTGCTACATTCATCCAGCCATTTATGTATGATTACCAATCTGGAATGCGTTTGAATGCTAGAAAATGAGTGATACTTGTGAAGTCCACATGCACAAACATTACAAACTAGAAAAAAAAGCTTTCATCGGTACGAAATTGTCAATAACTGCTGAAACGTGCCTTTCTTGCCGATGTAGCACACTATATTACACCGTAGGAACCTATTAAAAATGGTGACATTTGGAACGATGTTTAAAAGAAAATCAGAAAACGTTCGACGCAAAACCTTTATATTTCCTAATAGAACATTATTAGAACCATTTATTTCTAAAAAAATATTTTTCGGAAGTTTCGTCGTCATGACGTCCCATGACGTCAAATATGGACCCCAGAATCGAAAAAATGGTTAAATATGCCACTTTTGCGGTCTCGTAGCACCCCTCAAACAACAATTTACAGGGACCCACTATAGACAAGTGGTTGTACATATAACCATTAACAAATTCTGAAAGAGTTTTAAAAAAAACGTTGGCTCCATTTTCCAGAAATTTGGATTTGAAAAAAAAGTACAGTAAAAGGGGGTCATATTTACCTGTTTTTAAGGCTGTAAGTTTGAAGGTCAAAATAAATGCTTCATAAGCACATTTAGGGATGTTGTCTATTGCAGACCTGTACTAAATTTTGTGGACAATTAGAAAATACTCTTATTGACAACTTGCCGTAGCGTCGTCGGATGTCAGATGCCGTCAAAGCGACGTCATTTTCACAAAAATGCACTTTTCCAGGGCGAATTTTATGAAATTTAAGTCAAAATAAGTGTGAAATTGATGAAACAAGTCAATTTCTATTGATTCTGTAAGTTTCATGAGTTTTGAATTAGGTTTCGTGAAAAAAATTGAGAAAAAATGAAAAATAGGCCTTTTTTCGCCAAAAAATGGGATTTTTGACCCCCTGGCAAGCAATGGCCATATACGGTAATCCCTCCATTGTAGTCTAGCACTTACCAGATACTAGCTCAGTAGCTATTTTGATAGGTTTTTGGACAAAGTTATGGTCTGAAAAACGTTTAAATATTGTGTTTTTTCGATTTTTGCCAATTTTGGCCTTTTTTCACATTTAACCGTGTCTGTAGCAAAAACTATAATACTTACAGTAAAACGTTTTATACCAAAACTATGTACCATTTTATTGTTTAAAAGGAGCAAAAAACCAAACCTAGCAGATTTTGCTAATACCGTCAAACTAGCTGTCGAATATGGCTGCAATGTCCCTAAAAACACTATCCTCTGACATGTCGGATGCTGTGACGTCACAAATCACTACTGCCTTGGTTTAAACAACTTTTGTCGTCAAACTGAATAATTTCCCTAACCAAACCGATTTTCATTTGAATGTTCCAGTGCTGAACTTTAAAAGCCAAGCTTAAAAAGAGAAATCGAGAAAACGTGCTTTAGACTTTGAGCCGACGTCTGCTGTATCTCGGCACCGGTGTTGGGTATCAAACGTCATGATTCTTTCGCAGAATTTTATTCTACATTTGCACAATATTTAACATTTGCCTTGTCATGTATATTTTTCGTTTTATCGGTGGTTTTCTGAAAGCCTATCAAAAAATGACGTATTTTTGATGTCATTTTACGACGTCAAAGAAGCCGGTGACGGTCTCCAAACCCGTCTCAACAGATCAGGCATTAAAAAATCTTTGATATAGTTATTTCTGAACTAGGAAAACATAATGATAGCCTCAAGCAGTGCTCAGATTCGCGTACCTAAACGGGGAATTCACCTACACAAAAGTCAAGATTTTTTATTATAGTCTCCTTTCTCCATTCGTTGTTTAAGGAAGGACTTTCTGTCTTCCTGTCAGCAACAAATGGAGAAATGTCCACTATGAATAAAAAATCTTTCGTTGGGATTTGCCGTTCACATGACCCTTTTACTCATGCATAATTTTTTGATGTATTAGATTGCTTTTCTTGGTGTTTATCTTCAGCACAATGATAGTTAAGATGTGTACCATACATCATATCTGGGAATAGTCTCATCCAGCTTGCTTGCTTTCCATTCATAGGTTTGCCGATTCACATCCTTGGTATAAGTCGTACGACCACAAACCAGGTTTCAAGTTATCTCTTACAATTGCAAGTTATGTCTGTTCTTCATGAAATCGCAGGTTTGCTTCCAATAGAGTCATTTTTTGCCCTGTAAGACTAATTTCTTTCGCTCTAGCATGGAAAAGTGTTCTGCCTAGTTTGAATTGCGCTTTTGTTTCATGAACGTGGCATTTCCTAGTTCTTTTTGTCATGTTTTGTTTAAATATGTTTGTCAGGTTGCCCGCTGGTTCTATTCAGTGATGATGTATTCAAAATGTTTTCCAGCATGCAAAATGAAGACCGTGTTATTGTGTGCTCATCTTTTATCCATTCTATCAACTGGATACGTGAGGTAAAGTGCATAGCTTTTTCTTGCATGGATCTTGTGTTGCCTGTGTAGACCTCTTGTAGGCATATTGATGGTACACTTTTGTAGATTACATACCTTTTGCCCCCAAAGATATGCTTGTATTGTTCAACGGTTGGACACTACTAACTGTGTGTTGCAATGCTGCTTGAGATGAATACTGAGTTCATGCAACTATAGCATTTGATCAACACATAGAGACAAGAGGCGTTATTATCAGAAACATCATTTTTAGTATGGACTACAATTGAATTCTCAGTGAACTCCTAATTATCTTCAGAGCTTAAATCTTGCAAAGTTTGGACCTGCTCATGAATACGGGCTTCGATGTTATCCATGCATTGCCAGCTGTATTAAGCAAACCTTCGTCTTGTATAGTTTTGACAGTAAGTTGCCATGCATTGCACTCCCTGGTAGCTCCACCTTTCTAAATATTCTTTGGGACCAACTTAACTGTTTGCAGTGAGCATGGGAGAACCCTGACAACTATATACATGTGCGACTCTGCCAGAAAGCCAGGTCTGTTTCAACGGTGTAATTGGCCATTTTTGAAGTGCACAGTATTTTACTGATTTCAGGGTTTTATGCAGCCATTTGTATTAAGGGCCGTTTCTAGCCCCAAATTGAGTTTTTGCCACAATATAAGAGAACGGTTTGCATCATGATAAATAAAGATTTTGCTTCCTGGTCCTACAAAACATGCAATTATTATTGTATACAATAGCCCTTACTCTGAAAGACAGTTTCACTTATGTGAAATAGTTAAACGTTTAATATAATTGTGAAAAATGGCTCCAGCTTATCCCTAAAACTCTTTTAAAGTTAATTTTGACGTCCGTATACCGGACGTCATTTGCTGGCTGGATAAAGCCCTGGATTTGCTATAACTCTTTTGAGTTGTCATGAGTTTCCTATCAGGTGCGGTTTGTATTTTCTGCAGATATAATGGTTCTACTGTGCCAAATGTTGCCATAACTAAGGAATTTAGTTATGGCCTTGTGTTAACTTCTCTGCTTGATCTGGTTGATTTACAACTATTTGCGGAGTCTAACTTGCGTAACCAAATACCATGTTATCGAGCGTCAAGTCACCCGGATATGTAACACTGTTAGTTGGAACATCACAGATTAAGTGAGAAAGATTTACCGTGCATGTGAATGACGCACATCTCCATGTTGCCCTAATTTGAGATCAAATACTACTCATGAGTTATGTCATGGGCTTGTGAAATAAAGCAAGTATATTTGAAAAGGTTCTGTAATCACAAGTTAAATTTCAAATGGTTTCTAATTCAAATGGTTACTGAAATTCAAAAAGACCAACGTTTTTTTGAGATCATGCAACTGAAAATTCTGCCAAATGATGCAAGAGAAACACTTAAAGGAAGACTTTCCGTCAGATCAGACATGGATATTTCTGTCACCTCTTTATCCTGACCAATTCTCTATAGAATGCATCGCACAACTGTTCTGTCTGCTTGTTGTTCAGTTACTCAGCATGTTACATCCTGCAATAATTGTAAGCCCAATCGTTTCTGAAAGCAGTTTTCATTTGCCTACAATTTGTTCCTTTCAATAATATTCGTTTTAGACTTTGAATGCATTTTCATGTCAAGATGATACTGAAACTAGAGGAAAGCTTATATGCAGAATGGAAACACTGACCAACCTAGTGGATGTTCTGGAAAAATGTCTCTCTGGTAGGTGAAGCAGCTTTTTTTCATGCTGCATGTCTTGAAATTTCAGAAAGAGTTAGTCATCAGAGTACCAGATATTTTGGACTCCCGCTTTAGCAGAAGAGTCCTGCAAAATGAGGTTTGTCTGTCCGTCCTTCTGTCTGTCCTTCCATCCATCGGTCATCTACGCACTTCCCCAGATAACCGCTCTATGGATTTTTCTGAAATTTGGTATGAAGGTCGCAATTTGAAGGAAAAGTGATAGAGCCAGGATTTTGAAAAAAAAAATTGTTTCGCTCACAGTTGGCAAGTTATGTTTAAAAATGGCCATTTTTAGGGTTATGTCAAAATGATGCATCTGGTTTTTGTGAATTTTGGTGTGATTCTTAGGGCTGATTCTGCATATGTTATGAGCTATGTGACATGTCTGAGGAAAATATCATTAAAAATGCTGTTTTTCAATGATATCCCTTCCCGTGCCAAGCCTACAGGCCGATTTTCACCAGATTTGGCCCTTTTTGGAGATAATTTTTGGGAAGGTTTTACTTTGTTGGTTCGGGTTCTAACTAGAAGCATAGGTTGCGACATTTCAATTTAAACCCCTCCCCATGTCATCCCGACTATAGTCAGGATCGACACGGGAAGGAATAAGCTTGTGGGTGGCAATTTACGTCTGAAGGTGGCTGTTTTCAAATTTTTTTTGCGAGTATGTCGCTTATAAACGGTTTATCCGGTTGTGTCATTTTTTTATGATTTTTCAGGGCAACCTGCGTATCTTGTGAACCATGTGCCATGCTTGTGGGTGGCAATTTTCATCCAAAATAGGTTTTCTTTAGGGTTTTTTCCAAATAAGTCAGAAACGGTTGGTCCATTTCTTGTCATTTTTGGTGTGATTTTCAGGGGCAACTCTGTGCATGTTATGAACCATGTGCCATGTCTGGAGAAAATCTCATTGGGCTTGCAGTGGTAATGTATGCCTGAAAATGGCTAGTCTTAGTGATTTTTCCAAACATGTCAAAAAGAGTTCCATCTTTTTTGTCATTGTGGAACGTAACTCATGCTATGACGCATGCCTTGTCTTGGGAGTATGTGGTTCAGGGTGCTGTGACAATATACCTCTATAACGATTCTTTTCAGGGTATTTCAGGAAGGCTTTGTCAGTTGTTTGGCTTATGTCTTATTCTCAATTTCTTCTTTGATAAAATCTAGTTTTCGGGAGTCCACAAATTCTGGGACTTTTTTTAATGACTACCACTACTAGTGTTGGTGATCACATGTTGATGCTATTTTCTTTGAAATGACTATCCCAGCTAGTGTTGGGGATCATGTTGTGATGTTTTTAACCATCAATGTGCAGGGTTTCATCAATGTCTATAATGCCTGTGGAAATGTCCCAATGTGTATTTATAGAAGAACATGCTCATCAAAGAAGTCTCAATGAAGACTTCACAGCTTTATTTATGTATTTATTTTTTTGTTTATGATTACAACTACCCAGGAGATTTGAAATAGCAGAGAAAATAAGACCGTTCTAGACAAGGACCTAGAAATTCTATTGTTTCCTGAGTCTGTTCAAATACCTTTTGAAATATTTGGTCATTCTGTTCTTTTTTTTTCATGGAATATACCTTTCTCCAGTAAGAGATGGTCAGTAAATTACCCTATGGATTGTGGAAGTCTGGGACCGATTGAAGAGGTAAACAACTAGAACGCCCGTCTGACATCAAGGTTTGGTGTGAGAAATTTA
>JAOBRC010579342.1:0-11064 GCA_027575255.1 Scolionema suvaense
TAGGAATATTCGGGAATCCCAAAACAGGAAATATTATCCCAAAACATTTCTGTTTCCCAAAATGAGATATTGACTTCCCAATTCGGGAAAAACTTTTCCACTATCTCAAAACAGGAAAATTTTTTCTCATTTTGGGAAAAATAATCCCGGCCCGGGAATCCTACTTTTTGCAGTGTAATCGGTCACACTGACGAGAGACGAGTGACGAGCGACTTGTGAATTAGATTTTGCTCATCGTTTGGACGTGCTATTTCAGACGAGCGACGTGCGAAATTTTTGCGGTTAAATTTCGCACGTCTTGCAGGGTCACACTGACGGGTGATGCGAATTTCACACGTCGCTCGTCACTCGTCACTTGTCGCTCGTCTCGGTGTGACTTCGGCTATTGCAAAGCTGGATCAACATTATGGCTTTGCTGAAGTTTGCTGCAACCTGAGTTAACTGGCAAACATTTGGGAAAACTAGCAGGCCAAACGGTGATTTGATGCCGAAACAGTGACTTTTTACATACTAGCGTCTGACTAGGGTCTTCACGTCAAGAAAATGGCGGCGACCGTTACATGACTTGTATCGGTAATTTTGGGAGTTTGGGACCCGCTTGGTAAAATTTTTGTCTACCGTGATTACCTATTAATAATACTTGTGATTTTCGTCAGTTGAATTTTTATGTGTAGTTTTCCTTTAATGTATTTCCTTCCAAATTTCAAAGCTGTTGGTCCCAACATCAATTTTTTTGCTCCAACCCAGGAATTTCTACTGTATTTCGTAGATTACAATTCCGTTAAATCTCATTCGTTTCCGTTCCACGGATAACCATAAGCCATGAATACATGGAAACTGGGCCGTCGCCATCACTTGCTTTACGTTATGCAAACAAAGGAGGGTGATGATGACCATTTAGTTGAGGTTGAATTACGTAGCAGCCGTCGTCGTCGTGACTTTACGTAAAGTCCATAGTCGAATCTGTTCTAGAGAATCGAGAATGCGATGACTTATTTTGTGTGAAGCCTGTATGAGGAGAGAGAGAATTATTATTCTTTTATCGTTTCACGTCAATTAGTTTTCAGAATTTTTCTAGAATTATACATTCTCACTGAACTACAGCAGTAGGAAAATTACTTAAAGACGGATTATATTCGTCCAACCAAAACAAACCCACACAGTCGGCATGTGTGGCTGCTTTATGAGATAGGGACTTGTTTCTGCGCCTGGAAAGCGAGGCACCGACACCTGTGATTAATCAGAATTCGACGCAAAGCTAGCGTTTGTTTTGCTTTATGATTGACAGTTCTATAGAAAAGTGCAAGCATGCAGCATGTGATAACAAAAGACTAGACGTCTACCACACCTGCCTTCAAATTCAAAGAGCTGACGAGTACAACGGGTCTTTAAGGGCCAGTCATGATTCGGGGGGTGGGGGAGGGGGACAAATATACCTCCCAGTAAAAATAAGTTGGCTCAGAATACTGTTAAAATAGAATAAGCTTTGCAGCTTATCATAGGATGACTATTGTAATGAACTTAATACGCATAAATTCATAGAAGTTCTTGGCTACATTTCTGACCAAACAACCTCAGAAATATCAGAACAGAGATGCATATTATATGATGCAAGTTACAGGCAAGAATTTTCTTTTTTTCTTTAGAAAATGGAGTACCCTCGTCCGTGGAGAATAAAGACACTTGCAGCGCTTATGAGGCAATTGTCGCTGTAATGAGTGTGGTGATAGTAGTTTTATTTTGTTGGAAATTGTGGCCGACAATTAGAAAGAAGTGGAATGTTCAGCACAAAACGCATGACACAGATGTACACATAAACAGCCCCACTTTCGAATCGGTTTGTACAAGAATTACCTTTACTTATTTTTAGCCTGGAATTGTTAATAGGTTGCAGATCGAATATGGTACGATCATTTCAAAGCATTTAAAGTCCTTTAATTTAGAAGATAACAGTTATTGCCTTACTTTGCTTGACAAGGTCTGGAGTCCCAGATAACTGCATATTATGAATATATTGCATATTATACTATAGTGGAACATTGCTTATCAAAAGTGGTACATGTAACTCTGTTTACTCACGCTGGACACTTCCAACCCTATTGTACATGGGATGAAACAAAAAACAGCTTATGATAAGGAGATGAATGACTACTCATTAGAAAACTGTGCTGTTTTTTTAACACTGATTGGCATCTTTGTAGTATGTAGTTTTCTGCCAGAAACGTCAACTTTGAAGTATGCATTTTATTTTCCCCAAGTACTTACCATAGGAAACGCCAGGACTTCTGCAAACCTCATATGAAAATAGATCCATTATATCTGAACAACACGAGCTTTTTGTATGAAGCTCAGTGAATATGATTCAGCAGGTCTTTGGTTGGGTATAATTTTCAAAATTGGAAAATGTTTCCTTGGAGGTACAATTTAAACCTCCAGGTAAAAGAGAGTTTATCTGTCAGTATGGAAGAGGCCAGGATTGAAAGTTTAAGAGATCACAAAAATGTGCCAAACTATAGATAGGCTGCTAACAAAGTAACACTCGTAGACAGGGTAAAACCCATAACAATTGAGTTTGCTGGCTAATGTAACTTTTTAAAGATGAAATCGCTACTATATGTAAGCGGATCAAATTTCACCTTGGAGACATTTCTGAACATTTTCCAATTACAACATAGTGGACGACGTCATTTTGGCGATAGGAAAGCAACTTCATATTTAGAAAGAGCAAATGTGAATAGCGTTGAGTAAGGAATGACTCGCGATGTTTGAATTATCTTCCAAAAGAATTTTACATACATTACATCAATAAAACGCAAAATAGAAGCATTTTCTTATCGTCTGAGCATAAATAGTACCCCCTAAAATTGTTGTTTTTGTTAATTGTGACTCTCTACAAGCAAAAAATGTACTGATAGAGGTATTTTATGCTCTTACGCAATTCTCTAAATAGGCCTGACTTCGTCTCTGATATGATATACCTCGCAGCTCTCTTCACAGACTAACAATACCCTTGTCATCATGTCATGATGCAGATTTTTGCCGTATTTTTGAGCTGCATTTCCAAAAAAACTGCAGACCAAGGTCTGTTTTTCGTGTTTCTTTGCAAGACTCAATGAAATCACGTGACATAAAGTTTACTATACGCCATAAACGTTACAAAAGTTATCCTATACATAAAAGTTAGTTTGGACCCTTTTATTGCTGGATGTGGTTATAATAATTAACTTTAGGGCCAAAAATTTGCTAGTTTCCTTAAGAAACCAAAGGATATAAAGGTTCACTTTGCAATGTTTAGAAGTGCCTTGTTTCAGAACGAGAAAAGATTTTTCAATTCTGTAAAAAGTTGGTGTTCCAGCTAGGGCTGCACTTACATCTGTCAAACTGTCAAAAACCTACAGGACCACCTTAAAAAGTTACATTTGGCCGCAAACTCATTCATGATGGGTTTTGCCACGTCTTCGTATGGACTGTTGTGACACCAAAGGAACAATTAATTGGCGCATTAGTGGAAAAATCTATTTTCTCTGTTTAAATCTGGTGGGTTACATGACGCAGTGACTGTGAGCAACAGTTTGCACATACAATCCCGGGGGAAATATCTTGGCACGTACACTAGCTGTTGCAATGTTCCGTTCCACGAGTAAATGAAAACCGACAGGTACCAAGCTGCTTATCAAGGCGGACGGTGATCTTCACTTTAAAAATTTATCATTTGTGACTTTTGAAAAATCATGGCTTGGCTTTTTTAGGGCCTCTGCAGGGTGTAGTGGTTTTTATAAGTGTGGTGTAGAATTCTCCAATTTTTTCAGATAATTTAGAGAAAAAGGAGCGAGGAAGTCGGTCTCTACTAGCGTAAATTGCTATGAAACTCTACTGAGACTGCAAACAGAAATTGATCAGGACCTTCAGAAATTTTCCCCGAAGCGCATGCAATTCAAAGTGTTTTTGCAACTAAACGTTGTAAAACCCATTTAGAATTTGAGGCAAAAGAACGCCCTTTTTGCTGAATATTTTGTCCAGGATCTAAAAATGAACAAACTTTGCACTTGTCAGAGTGACGCATCAGAAATGGTGTCAACTGTAAAGAGCACAATATACATACATAATTATTTATCGTAATTATCTGCTTGAGCGCCCCGGCGCTCATTTTATTTTCTACCTCTCAGAGGAGGCGCTCATTTGAGGGAGGAGCTCATTACAAAAAATGCAAAATAGGCACTACATAGTGAACAGTTTCCAGACAAAATGAAATACAGCAACAAACAACTCTCGCTAAAGCTCTATGTCTATATCCCCTTCTTCATTCTCGGTCTGTGTTAGTTAACTTCCTTATTATGAAAAGCAAAGACTGTTTGACTGAAGATAATTCTTCTCTTGTTCTTCAATGTTATAAACTATCTGAGTGAGCGCCTGGGCAAATCATACTTAACGAATTTTCAAATGAGCGTCCCTCACTAAATTTCTCAGTTATCAAGCTCATTTGAAGGACGCGCTCATTAAAGCTGGGGCGCTCTTTCAGATAATTACAGTACCTATATACATGCATACATCTGGCGGTTGACGTAACATTTTCTGGCGATAAAAAATTTAAAAAAAAAATTTGGTCAGAGAACACATTTTAAATCACAACCTTTAATGATAGTTTGTCCGTCGCAACTACTTGTGAGCACTTGAGTGAAGGTTCAGCCATCCTTGATATTTTTAACAATAGAAATTATGCTCATGGGCGGTTTTCAATGGATCGGTATTGTCACAAGAAGTAAACATTTTCCATTCGGGAGCGAACACGATATAAACGATATTCCCTACTGCAGTTGGCTCACCAAAATTTTTCGCTGCGAACAAACAGAACAAGTTTCTTCTTTTCGCAGGGAAATTTGTCGCCAACCAATCAAACGATGTAAAGATGGAGACACACGGCAACACCCTCAGTGGCAACGTGCTGCCAACGCTATACAACATCTTGGTCAATATGATGAAAACACCAATTTCGAACGGGCAACATGTTGTATCAGATAAGAGCTGCAGTGACGTCAGACGCGTCTGCTGAGAGTGTTGGAAGGCCACCTTTTATGAAAACAACACGCTCTTGATTACAAAAACGTCGTGATAACCTGCTGTTTCGTTTTCTACTTAAAGTTTCAAAGTATTTTCCTTGCTAATGAGATGCCATTTGATGCTTTCAGTCCAGAAGCCATGAAAATCGTTTGTGTATGTTGGGTACAGTAAGCATTTGAAGTCTCTCCTTATTCATTGCTAATATTTTCTTAATCTTTATAACTTTTTTCATAAGCTGTCTATCGAATCCAATGTTAAGGAGTCTACCGAGTGCTTATATATGTTGCGTGCGGATGAATTTGTATTACGGGTAAGAGGAATGAAATGGAACTGGTAGAGATGATATTATGTTTTTTTATTATCTGTTCTAGTTTAGTAGTCATCACTACTGATTTATTCGCATATCCGTCTAGATATGCAAAAAACACAGAGATAGATATCATTAGCCTTTCCTACAACTAGTGTGCAGCGAAGATATTTTACAAAAGATTGTCTGAAAATTTCAAAACTGTGAAAAGGACAGACCCCAAATGAAAATTAATCAGCAAGTGGTCTGAGCAAATACAATATAAATGTACTACTATACTACGCCTTAATTGTAATAATGTGCTATAGCACAAGTTGGGCGACGCCATACACTGTGGTTTAGTGCATTTAGTGCTTTGAAATGAGGGCGACAGAAGGTAAACGTTAGGGTCGGCTCCAACTGGAGTTTATTAAGTTGTTAAGTCAAAACGAACTCAAGACGAAGAACATGCTGCAACAGAGTTATCCTCGTGTTATGAAACGTTGAAAGGGAAAATTACTTGGACTTTGTATTTAGCTCTATCATACCGTGTTCGTTTCACAGTTGACAACAAAAGGCGAGTATGGAAACAGACCCACAATCGCAAACTAAGAAAACTCCGTGCACAGGTACCTCTTCAGAATAAAGACACAGTTCAGAAATTTTTGCCTTGCGTTATCAATAATTACTCAACATATGTTTTGTCACCCTGCGAAATGGAAGCCCTTTCTTATAGCTTAGATCATGTGATACCATGCACTTTTGAAAAAGGGAAATTGGCTCTGGAGTTTGAATCTTTCTATCAACAAGTACTTCCTCATTTAGGACATTTATCTGAAGAACAAAAGCAAACTATCAAACCTAGAACACAGACAATGCATGAGCCGTAATCGCGAATAAAGATACCGTAAATACATAGCGGGGGCGAATTTAGGCCGGTGCCTCGGTCTCATAGCACCACGTAAATTTTCCTCATAATCATCAGCTAGTCTCCTTGCATCACGATTGCTCCTTTCACTTGCTATGATATTGTACTTAATTATTTAGTTTCTCGTGCGCAGGATTTGATCTCCTGTCTGACATGGCCTCTCCTCTTTCTGATGCATTCAATCATTAAGAAATAAACGATATGAGCACTCCATTTCAGATCATTCGAACCTGTTTTGCAATCATGCAAAGGGTTGTACCCAAATTTGTGGTTAAAGAGGCTCGGGAATAAGGGGTACATCAAAAGCCAATGTCTGGTATCTGGAACTAGGGGGGACCGGTTTTACCTTCGGCGTAGAGCGTCTGGGGGCTGTTTTTCAATGACGGAGATCGTATGAATAGAGCAAAACTTGGCGTAGAGCGTCTGGTAATTTCTCTCCGTCTGGCGTCTGAAAGCAAAATAAAAGGGGCGGAGGCGTCTGGGCAGTTGCGTCGACGGATTTGATAACGCTGTCTGCATCGAAAAAACGTTCCACAGCCTTTACATTAATTCTCATCTCGAAATAACTAATCTTGCACTTTAGCACCCCTAATCCCCCTCTTCATTCCATTATATCTATCAATTATCACAGTCAAACAAAACCAAGAAAGCGGACCAAGGTTTCACTTTGAGTAGTGCTTGCCGTGATAGTCGATTTCTTTGTTTGCAATACTCAATGATGACCGAAAATTTGCTTGGCACCCTGGAATGAAATTAAAAGAGTTCGAAGCATCGCGAAACCGGACTCACTGCATTCAATAATCAGGGTACGTGCTTAAAACGAAGAAGCAGTCAAGATAAGTCTCACCATTCACATCAAGAGAAAGAGTGAGAGAGCGGTATCAGAAACGGCAAAAAATGAAGACATCGTCTCTTGTTTCACTAACTTTCACAAATCATGTAAAAGTGAACGCAACTATGAAGCAAAAAAGCCCGTTCGAACTAGCTTGAAGAGCTTGCCTGAAGGTGAAATATCATTAAAAGATTTGAATGTAGCAATGCGGTACATTAATCCCAAAAAGTTTCGGAGGATAATGTCTCGGAGAAAAAACTGCGGCGAAAAATCTTTCGGACACATTTCTCATAATTTCCGACAAAATATCTACCTCCAATATCCTTTCTTTCGTTTAAAAAACAGCCTATTGAGCTCATATGAGTTCCGAGAACGTAGCTGATTAGAAAAAAATGCAAAAGTTGTGTTGTTTTAGAATGATGTTGCTTACTGAAGTTTTACATTGTGTCAAAAGTTTACAGAACACTAGATAAAGTTTTGTGTTTGCCAAGTTCGTCTCGTTATCGTCATACTTGTTGCCATGTTTAATCAAGGTCCACGAACAAATCTTCTATCGCCAAGGTTTCTTTTACTCCTGTCATTTCTAATCCTTTGACACCAAATCAAAATTAAAAGAAAAGCATTTCCTAAAAAGTTTCGGCGCTATCAACTTTCGGACAAGGCTGAAAAAATGATATTTTCAGCGCTAAGAATGTTTGCACAGTTTTTAATGCGAACGTTTGTCGCGCAAAAACTTTTGGGGATTAATATATGTAACAGTTACATGGGAGAAACTTTACTCGAACGGAACTCTTTCTTAGCTCTGTATTCATAGGAAGCAATGTAATCTCCGTTCCACATCGTCATTGACTTTATTTATGAACAAAGTAACTTTGAAGAACCAAATGCCAAGTACATCATAGGAATACCAAAAGCAACAAAGACATTTGCGAGGCAAAAAATTTTCTGCAAACAAGGGTTTTCTATATTTTAGTCGTTATGTATTGTGTTTTATCAGTCTTTTCCGTAGTTTGAGCACCACGCATTCCAACCCTCCCGATTTGCTCCAGAGAGTCCCGGTTTTTCTTCCTGCTGAAGAAAAAAACGCTATCGGTTTTAGACGAAATCCTTCATATCACTTCCTTCACCGTCTCTTCCACTAGGAGTCATTTCTTGCTCAATCTTACCGATGCGTTTTGCGTTACGCGAGCAAAGTTCAGACATCACTGAAATGGCATCGGAAAACAAGTTTGATGAAGAAATCGATAACGCTTTCACCAAATATTCCAATTATGAATCCGAATGAATTGCTTTACAAAAATCTTTACGGCACCCAATTTAGCCGAAGATGAGCCCTAAAAAACGAGGTCTGTCCTTTCTTCCTTCCGTCCGTCTCCTAGCTACGACTTTTCCTGGATAACCACTCAATGGATATTTCTGCAATTTGGCATGAAGGTGGCAATCTGTAATTGAGGAATAGTGATGGAGCTAGAATTTCGAAAAAATTTTTTTGGCTTGCAAGTAGCAATTTAGAGAAATGGCCACTTTTAGAGAAAGTATTTCAATATTCATTCATTTTCAGTTTCTTCGTTTGCATGCTTGTCTTTCCGGTGCACATAAAATGAATTTGTAACAATCATATTTTTTTGTCGACAATTTTGTAATCTCCATGTAGGGTTGCGTCTTGTGAAAGTTCAAATTCAGCATTGAGTCCTAGAAATGATCTTAGGAATCGCATTTTCCGGCGTTCTGGAGGAGTCAATTTTCAAAATTTTCCCCTCGTACCGAACCATGGTGGGTCCGCGCAGAGTCACATTCAAACAAATCTCCCGATTTTGGATCATCCAGGGTTGAAATGTATGGAGTACCAAAACTATGCTAATTAGTTGTGATTGAAAGTTTTGGTTAATTTTACCCATTGACGTTTACACATCCATGTTTTACGTTTTACCTAAGAACCTGCAGAACTTGCAAAGAACTCTTTTAGGCTTAACTCTGACCATATTTAAAAAAGTTGAAGATTTCGTCCAGACAGACATGTTAGAATCGAATGTTTATACTCAAGATCGTTTGTGAAGCTCCAAATTTCGAAACGCAGTAATGTACTGTTTTGCCAATTTTTATTAGATGTGAAATATCCAAAAGGATATTGTCAACAACATACCCTATGAGCTTTATAAACTTAAATATTTTTATTTACATAATTTACAGAAAAACTCTTGTCATTTCAGAGGCGCACTTTGAAAAAACTTGATGGTTTCAAATTACATCTTGTTGAAGTTCTGTTATGGTTTCTTAGCCGACACCATATGCTTATCAGTAGGCGTACTTATGTCATAAAACTCGCGCATTGGAAGTGTGTTTGCATATATAAATATTTGCAAGATATAGGTGGACCGCGTAGACGGAGAAACAGCACTTTCGATGTGCGTAGAGCGTCTGAAAGACGCAAATTGTGGCGTAGATGCGTCTGAGAGGAACCCTAAAACCGGGCCCCAAGTAGTGCCTTGCTAGAATTCACAAGGACTTTCACACCCTCGGACCCAATTCTCAAGGAGATTTCGTAATGCTGGAGGTCAAAATGACTGCAAATTTTGTCTGTGACAAGTGATGCCAGCCTGGAAACGAAACGTATTTTGAAACGGCATCGCTCAGTCAGTTTGATATGTTTATAGCTTTCGAGTATAGTTCGCGTGTGGTGCTTGGGAGGCCGCAGGAATGGAGGACAGGCTGAATGCGTCGGCAGTGCTCCCGCACGTTCCGATACTGTGTTCAACGCTTGAAGCCGAAGAGGATAGCGCAGAAATTGACCGATATATTTCTTTTTGGACGAGGCATCTCCAGTAATTCGTCATTCAAACCTGAAGCATTCACTTGCTGAGTTTTCTATGACTTGGCTTCCTGAGAACTTTATTAACGCAAAAAAGTGGACACAAAAGTAAGTCCTTGTTGATCTGTGGTGAATTTGCACAGTATCTACAAATATTTTTACATCACAATACTGTTACACCGCCAATCAATTTGGTTTGTTTGTTCCTTGGATTGGACATATGTGCCAGCCTAGCAACAGCATTGCCTGTTCTGAAAAAATCAGCGGATAACAATGCTAAAAACAGAAATGTATATATGTTTACCCCTATCTGCACTGCACTCTTGGACAGTACGTTTGTCAAAGAGGAGAGGGGGGGGCGGGGGGGGGGGGAGTAAAACTATCCCCATGCTGGTAGAGGGGAGAAGAGGGGGGTGACACGTTTTTGAAAAATTCCAGAAAGGGGAAGGGGGTCTGCAAAATTTCGGACTTGAGGAGGGGATTCAATCAAAAAGGGTAAAAAAAAAATAATGGGGTCAGTGATCACATTTTTTTTTTTTGAAATATCGACGAAAATCCTTTTTCAAACTTTGGTTGAGATTTTATTAAATGTTGTTATGGTATATATGATATTAACCCTATTTAGACCGGGCTCTTTGCACCCCCCTCTTTAGACCGGGAGGGGCAAATTTGCCCCCCCCCACCCTAAAACCCGTTTGAGTGCATCCCTTAAGCTGAAACTTGGCATGCATAAACTACAGGATGTAAACTTTTATTTGACATCGAAAACAATTGTTGATGACGTCATAATTAGTGATGACGTCATAATAAAGGAATCTGGACCAAAAAAATCTAAAATTTTGAAAATTTCTTTTTTTCGCTCAAAATTATTTTTAACTAATAAAAGACACATTTTAACACTAAAGGGCACCAGTAGGACGTGTTCCTCCTTAAAATTTCCTTAAAACTTTCAAAAACTGCTCTTTTCACCCTAGGTTTTGTACCAGGTGGTCCCGAGAAATGACCAATATCTTGGAAACCGCCAAGGGGTGGGGACTCAAAATTTGGCCAGAATGTGGCTAAGATAGTTTTATTAAAAGTCACCAAGTTTCAGTACTTCAGCTTTTACTGTTTAGGAGATATTACAGTTTTTCTGGCTAGGAGGGCAAATT
>JAOBRC010579453.1:0-11063 GCA_027575255.1 Scolionema suvaense
GGGGGGGAGGGGGAGGAGTTGGAATTTTGAAATTTTCAAGTTTAGGAGGAGGTCAAGAAAAATTCATTTTCAGGTTGGGGTTACTCTACAAGGGGGGAGTTGAATTTTGTAGGGGAAGGTTGCACAATCTTGCAGCAAGTCACGGTCTAACAGGAAAAAACTAGAGTTGAGCTGATTCACCATTCACATTGTATGGGTGCCATATATTATGTTTGTGCCAATACATTTTGGCCACGATAGTAGACTAGAGTGCGAGAAATAAAACTTGCAGGGGGAGATCTGAAATTTTTCATCTTTAGGGGGAGCTTGTCGGACCAGGGGGAGGTATGGAAATTTTCATTTTTGCGGGGGGTCCCCTACTAGGGGGGAGTGCTTTTTCCTAGGGGGAGGTCCATACCCATTTGCTCACTATAAATAAGATTTTCTTCACACATGGCATATGGTTCATAACACATACAGACTCGCCTCAAAGAATCACATAAAAAATGACGGAAATCATTTGGAAAAACCCCCTAAAAATAGATTGCTACCAGCAAGCCTAACGAGATTTTCCCCAGAGACGGCACATGGCTCATCACACAAGCACAGTTGCCCCTAAGACTCACACAAAAAATGATAAAAACCGGATGAGCCGTTTATGGCATATTTGGAAAAAAGCATAAAACTCACAAGTCTCACAAGATCTCACAGATATGGCACATGATCCATAACAAAACTACTATGTTGCTCTTAAGTCTCACACCAAAAATTATGAGAAACTGGCAAACCATTATTGAAATTTTTACAAAAAATCCTGAAAAGCATAAAAGTTGCCATTTTGGAGAGTAAATTGCCACCTACAAGTTGCAAGAGAGTTGTTACAGATATGATCCATGAGCCATACAGAAGATTGCTAATACTTTTCCTAAGATTCAAACCAAAAATCACAACACACAAATAAAGCATCCTTGACATATTTTGAGAAAACCCTAAAAATGGCCATTTTTAGCATAAATTGACACCTACAAGCCAAACAAAAATTTTCCCGTGTATGAAACATAATTCATGACGTATAGTATTGTACCTTAGACAAAAATCAAAATTTACAAATAACTAATGATGCGTTCTCTACATATTTCGAAAAAAACGGAAAAAGCACTATTTGTCATATTTTTTAAAATAAAAATGGCCACCTGCAGCCCGAATGAGAGTTTGCCCAGATTTGGCACATGGTCCATGGCAAAGCTACTATTGGTCTTAACTTTCACACCAAAAATCACAAAAAAATAACAAAGTTTTCTCGAAATATCGTGAAAAAATGCTGAAAATGGCTATTTTTCAGTGCAAATTGCCACCTGCAAGCCAAACAAGAGTTTTCCCAGATAAGAAACATGGTTCATAACATACGTACTATTGCTCTTAACTTTCACACCAAAAATTAGAAAAAAGTAATGAACAGCTCTTGAAACATTTTGAACAAAGAACTAAAAATGGCTATTTTTCACCACAAATTGCCACCTGCAAGCCAAATAATATTGTTTTCAAAACACGAGCTTCATCACTTTTCTTTGTTTACTGATTGCCACCCTCATAGTGCGGAAAGTGCGGTTGGAGACGGACGGAAGGGCAAGCAAACCCTATTTTAAAAGCGTGAGTCCAAAAGCCCTAAGCGGGGCCATTTTGGGCCACAAAAAGCCACGCCAAAGGGGGAACAAAAGTTTTCTCAGATGTGACATACAATCCATAACATAAATGTGAGTGCTCTTAAGTTTCAAACAAAAAAATCACAAAAAAGTAAGGAAAGGATCAATATTTTCAACTACGCCCCCAAAATTACCTTTTTTGGACAAAAATGACCACGCCCAAAACGAAGAAGAGTTTTTTGCCAGATATGACACATGATGCACACTATAACTACCATCGCTCCTAAGTTTCACACCAAACCCTACACTAAAAAAAGTAATGAATGGACCAAGAAATAGATTTTGAGAAACCTCTTAAAATGCCCATTGTTGGGAATGAATTACCACCTGCAAGCTGAACAATAACTTTTTTAAAAATTCCAGCCAGGTCACTTTTCTTTTATTATGGATTGCCACCTTCATGAAAAATTTCAGAAAAATCCTTGAAGCGCTTATCTGCGAAAACGCGCTGGTGACAGATATACCTCATTTTATAGGACTTTTCTGCTAAAGTGGGATTCCAAAAACAACTAAATTAGCTGACAACAGATTTGACGCCAGCAGCTCACTCTGAGCATTATTTCAAAGTATCACAAGGGTATGCTGATGAAAGCAGGGAAAAATGATCAGTCTACCTCTGTTCACAGGCAAACAGTACAGTGCAGCGCCCCTGGTTTGCAGAGCAAGCTATCTATTTATTGCTTAACGTTTCATCTCTGCTGAAAAATTATTCTCAAATTAAAACATGTCAAAAGGGAGATTAATAAGTACTCTCCCCTCTCTAATTGTGAGGGGGGGGGGGGTAAATTACCAAAAATTGGGAAAAAATACCCATGATTTCAATTAAGTACAACTCTTCCAATCAAGAGATTTTTCAGAGGCACCCCATCCCCCCATGTTATTATGCCCATCACAGAAACCAGCAACAATATGAAAACCAGGGTGTTTCCTCAATAAAACAACATTTTTTAAACCGTAGGAAGTAAAAGTTGCAAAATTGAAAATCAGGACAGGAAGTATGTTCACTGAGAGTGAGAGGGAACTGGGAAAAGGATCATAATGTCCCTTCCTGGAACAAGCCACTACCCCCACCCCTCAGCCCCCACCCCAAATTGCAATTATTGAGGAAAACGTCTACCCCTCCCGTTTATTATCACCACCCCCCCAATCAACAAAAAATCTGAAATCCCTCTACTTCTCCCACCCCTAGTAATTAGACCCCATAGAGAGGGGGGAGTAATTCAATAATAGCATGGTATCTTATGTGGTGTTAGGTAATGCTGCAGGAACAGCAATATTACCACACTGATCATCAATCTTGGCTAGCATCCCTCCTGAAACTAGAGTCAGAGTACAATGCAAAATCTGGAGAGAAGCAAAAACTTACTACCACACAGCTGCTTCAGGCTTAGCTTTCAAATGACCGTCATTTTTCGAACATAGCGAACCGTCATGACTATAGTTGCGGGCAAGTTTCGTAGAAACTTTAATTTTCTTACTGGCCTTCTCACAGGGTGAGTGCTCAAGAATTGCAAAGGAACTTTCCTGCAGCAAATGCATAAAACCTGGGATGTCAGCAGAGGTAGATGAAGTGTCTTCTGACTGAAAACGGTGACGACGAAACCACGTTCTGCGACTTCTTTCCTCAGGCGCAGGGGGCGGGCATTTCTTTTCCACACGTTTCTCCGCGCTGCTACCTTCGATAAGGTTGGGAAGAGAGGCAGAATTTCTTCTTGAACACCAATAAGAATTATGCGTAGCTTGATAGAACTGCAACGGCGTTTCTTGCACTTCAGTAAAGCTAGCTGGGGCAACCTGGCGGCGTTTCTTTCGGCGTGGTAGAGGCGTCAGTGGTCGGCTCGTCCGACTAAGTTTACTTGATTCCTTTCCAGTTAAGTCATGCCCCTGATCAGCACGCACAACTTCATCCTCTTCTTGGTTCGCACTCGGAAATGTTGCACTCCGCATTTTTCTTGACCTTCCATACATGTCAGTCAACGGACCGTAGATCTCAACAACATCAACATGCTTTTCACAGCTCTCTACGGCGAGGCGAAGGTCAGCACTTGCCTGGCGCACAGCGAACTTATCCAAACAGAGTCTATCAGGTGGTTAATCTTCTGAACAATAAACGATCAGTAGTCCTTTCGGATGTGATGAAAAGCCCTTATGATCTGCCCTGATATTATCAGCGCGAGTGGAAGACATGAGACATGAAAAAAATTCTCACTCCTGCTTTGCTCTCTAAACTTGAACGGCTGTCATTAACGTCCGAAAGATCTATCAAGACAAGGCTTATGGTAAGCCTCAAGACAAAACGTTCATCCTTCGTAGTCTATGAAACATCACTGCAAGTCATAGTGAAGAGAGCATATTACTTGCATTAAAGGAGTGTTGTTTGTTCTTGATTTTTTGTGACTCAGCCTGAGTAGACAGATTGGGTTTGGATCCTTGGATTGTTCTTAAAATATGGGCAAATCATCAAAACAGCAATGCTGACAATCGGCGAAAGTATACTAAAGCCATCATTGCATTTTGAACAAATAAAGATTAGAAATAAAACGCTATTGCCGATGAAAGTCACCAGTAAAGCAAGGAGACATATCTAGATATGCCACAGGGAGAGTAAACTATATAAAACGTAAATAAATGAAAAACTTTGTGACAATGCAAAGCATACGAGAAACATTTTTAGCAAAGAAGGCTCCTGACATGTAAAATGTTCGCAACGCTCCTTCCAAAGCCCTTTTTATAGCCATGACATAACTTCACGACTTGAAATTGAATGAAGACATGAACAGTACGTAGAAAAATCCTGCAGAGGAACGATAAATCCAGGAACGAAAGGGAAACTATCTTCGAAACAATATCCATATTTTATCTTCGAAAACATC
This sequence comes from Scolionema suvaense, assembly GCA_027575255.1. Lineage (NCBI taxonomy): Eukaryota > Metazoa > Cnidaria > Hydrozoa > Limnomedusae > Olindiidae > Scolionema > Scolionema suvaense. The sequence goes on from JAOBRC010579453.1 coordinate 4,556, forward strand.
TCATCTTCGTAACATCTCATAAAACCTGACAAATTCACAAATCTACGAGCAAGCGAGGAACTTCAACACTGTATGCTTCGCAAACAAGTGAGTACTTCCTCCATATCAAACAACTCTCCTACACACACAATTATGCGTGCTCACAGTACAAAGTCAGTATTTAGAGTTGACTTTCGTAAAATGAAAATTACCGAGCTTCAATAGCAGTAAAAAGAATACCTAAAGGAAACAAATACTCGCAGGAATTAATTTTTCCCAATGAAACTTTTCGTACATTCTGCGGGAATTAATTTTTGGGGCGGGGGCTAAACAAAGGATCTTGCGGGAATAAATTTTCGTGGTTAAACAGAATTAATGCCAAAACGAACATTGTCTGCTAAGCGCATTGCCATAGGAAACTGCTGTCCAAACTCAAAGATAATTGATAAAGAATGCATCCAATCTTTACCATTTTCCGAATTTTTTTGGAGAATTCGTTTAACGGTAGATAAATCTTGCCGGAACTGATTTTCGCGGTTGAGTATTTTGGGTTTTAAAAGAAGGAACCAAATGCCATCCAAAACGCTGCCAAATCCGGGAGGATAAACACCGGATGCAATCATTGACAGTACTCTTGCCAATTGTGCAATAAATAGCAGGAATCAAAACCGTCCAAAAAAAATTTTTGTGATTTGGCATTCCACTTGGCGATCATCAAATCACTTCTCAACTAGGGTTTTCTTCTACAGAAAACACTCCTTCATGGCATAAGGCTTCAATGTTGCTAGCGTAGATAAGAATTATTGAACCTTAAAGCGCAAGCTTGTTAGCTCGTTCTGAAAATGTAATAAAAAAGCTTATCGAGTTCATTCTCAAAATGAACTAAAAACCATAGCTCCCAGTAGTTTCAATAATTCAAAAAAAAAAAAAATAAGAAAAAAAAAACCAAACTGTTTACACATACTCTTGTTTTAACAAGAACAGGAAATTTGAGTTCAGACTCATTTTTCCTTCTTTCTCCGATCTTCGTCCTTATTTATTCAAACGTGCTTTAGTGGAAAAGATACCGTAATGACTCGATTAAGCCCCCGGGGGCTTATTTGTCAGAAATGGATTTGGGCGGTGGGGGCTTATCCGAGGGGAGGGGGGCTTATTCAAAGGGGGGCGTATTAAATTCCTATGCCTGCAAGCCCTTTCTGATGCTGGATTTTTCGTAATTTTACGATGATTTGACCAATAAGTGAACCATTTTTTAGGCATTCTAAATGAATTAGAGGACCAAAACATGAAGAGGGAACTGTTCAACAATTATTTCAAGTTCATATAGTAAATTTGGTTGGTTCTGACAGGTTTTTGAAAGGATGCAACCATTTCCTTTGGGTGGTGTGTCCTAGGGTAGGGGCTTATTCGAAGGAGGGGGCTTAATCGAGTCTTTACGGTATGTCCAAATCTATGACACAGACTTGATCTCTTCCTAAGCAAAATATTCATCAAAACAAAAAAATCAAAGGATTTAACAACATTACTTATCTACTCGTTTTTTACTAGCATATTTTTTCGAATGGATGATCATGCTTGGGGCGAGGCTGAGCTGATGATTATTGTATGATATTTATAAGATACAGCAACTGGAACGTATTACGTCTCATGAGCTGGAAAAGACACAATGCCAATGCAGTCCTGGTAGCAATACGAATTACAGAACCTTGCACTTCGGCCAAAGCTTGCAAACTGAAAGTAAAAAGCATACTGCATGTATTATCATAATTTTTCTCTGAAACATTCCATCTAAGATCACAATTTTTCACTGAAACATTGCATGCACTATCATAATTTTTCACTGATACATGGCATATATTATCATATCATAATTTTTCACTTAGACATTGCATGTATTAACATAATTTTCTGTTAGAACTCAGCTCGCATAATCATAATACGCAACTGAAACATGACACTGAAAAGGTACATCGGCCTTCTAAGTAATTTCCTCAAAGTTTAATATTTTCTGCAATTCATGATGTCAAACACAAAAATCTGTTTTAGTTCCGCCACTATCGTGCTTCGATCAACATAGAACGTTTCCCTCTGCATATTTTAAACCAGTTTTTGGAGACATTTCATGCTGAATAAAATAGGTTAGGTATCGTTTGGGGGTTTTCAGTCGACTTTGCAGGATGATGGTATTTCTAGGACGATCTGGGTGAGAAAACGCCGAAAACTGTCCAAAAACCATAGTGTACCTACTATGAAGACTTGTTTGAAATGTAGACCCTGGAAACAATATTTCTAATCCATTTGATTCCTAAGAAACAGTGTTAAATAACACGTGAGTTTCATGAGTGTGGGACTATCAGAAGGATGAGAACAGGAAGCAAAACTGTTCTCGCGCAATTCTTCAGCAAAGTGACGCAAATTTGACAAATACTGAAAACGTGTACTGACGAGATTCGTGACTGAGGCAACTGTATGAACTTGGAAAGCCCCATCTTCACCCTTCTAAACTTTGACTGGGGCATCGTGAAGCCTCCAAACTTGGCAGGATTACAGCCACACCTTTGTTCTTTACGTTTTAGCTGTAAAAGCCATGTCTACTTCATCTAAAAAGTAGTGGCAGGGTCCCAAAGTGGCCACACTACAGTAACATACCCTTACTTTCAAGTCATGTAAGTGTTTCAAGTGCAGAAGGCATGCTTTGTGGTACTAAATCATAAAGCCTAATAAATATACTGCATTTCTGACAAGTTTCATGTCATCTAGATGTGTCAGCTAAATTTTATGGAAGAAAGAAACGAAAAATTCGAAAAAATAGTTTTCGAAAGTTTTTCTATCCACCTTCGACAAGTAAGACGCCCTATCCAAACGAAATGCCTGATATGGTTCAAAATGCCCGTAAAACATGTCTTATATATGCAAACTAAAAGTAAAAAAATTTCAGGTTCGTAGGTTTTACCGTTTTTGTGATATTTAAAAGAAAATCGAGGGGGGCCCTTCGGGCTAAATAGGGTTATCTTTATTCTACTCATAATAGATTGTTTTAGTGCATCAGTTTCATAGTCTGGCAGGTACTTTACAGGTACTTTTCGGATGGTAATGTAATTCATCTCCCGGACGTACACCAGTCAAAAAGCCCGGCCTAACTAGGGCTAACCCTTAACCCTTCGTCGGTAAACACCCCCCTGTCGGAAAAAGTTTTGTAGCGCGCCGGAGGACATCTTTTTGGGCATCTTTTAGTGTAAAATTCGTCATCCTACCATTTTTGGTACTGGAAATATGGGCCCATGTCTGTGGGGTACTTTTGAGCAATCTGATTGGCCGAGAGGTTTTTCGTCGATATCTCCCGTTCTACAGTACCAATGATCTTGTATCTTGGCAGGAACATTGTTCCTAATAGCCTTTATGTGTCTGCCAAGTGTGGTGATGTTTCAATGAACATGGGCTATTTTACAGACCCGAAAAGTCACCAAAAATACTGTATTTTTTAATTTACAGACCGGTCTGTAAGATACCCTTGCCGTCCCTTTTTTGCCCCAAAATTTGGAATACGTAGTTAGCTTGGTAATCTCTATCTACCTGCCAAGTTTCATTTATATTGGACTTCAGGAAGTGTCAAAATTGTCCGAACGAATTTGTCCTTCATAGAGAGCCATTATACCATGCATCTACAGTATGGTAGTGTCCGGTCACCCTTTCCGGCCCCCTAAATAGACAACAGGACACCCAAATTTGACCAAAATCAGCATACAACCTTGTATTAGTCCCCTCTTGGTGTGTACCAAAAATTATCCCTACAGCTGTAAGGGAAGTTCCATTTCCGATGGGGGCGTATAGACCCCCCCCCCTTTACCGTTCGTACCCTAGTTTTTAGCCTTACCGACGAAGGGTTAAACCACTAGACAAGTATCAGTCATTTTCTTTTCCTTCTGCGCTGATCTTCTCCACACGGGTGTAAGAAGAGCCCGAGTGAGACAGCGATATTAGTGAACGGGAACCTGCTTCTCAAGTCTGTCGCGTGAATTGCCGAGTGAGGTTTTGAACGTAGGAAACGACTCATCTGATCTATTAAAGCATAAATTTGTTCTGCAAATTGGAGACAACATATTGAATTACAAGATCGATGATATGTGATGCACTTCTTCGAGAATTCTGCAACCTAAGGCGAAAAAAAATCTCGTCGCGTTGAAACAACTTCAGCACACTGCGCCACTACCGTGATTACCTGAAAGAGCGCCCCGGCTTAAATGAGCGCCCCTCTTGACAGCTGAGAAATTTAATGAGCGCTCCCCCCCCGCAAACCAGGAAAGGGGCGCTCATTCGGAAATTTGTAATGCATGATGTGCATACTGTAGGAGCTCATTCAGATACTTATTAACAATGAAGAGCAAGAGAAGAACTATCTTCAGTAAGATATTCTTTTTTGCTTTTTATAACAAGGGAGTTCACTAAAACGGAACGAGAATGAAAAAGAGGATACAGACAGAGCTTTAGCCAGAGTTCTTTACTTTTGCATTTTGTATAGCCTGCAAAATGTTCACTACTAGTTCCCATTTTCCATTTTTTGTAATGAGCACCCCGGCCTGAATGAGCGCCCCCTCTGACAGGTAGAAAATTAAATGAGCGCCCAGGCGCTCATTCAGATAAATACAGTATATGCACATTTCATGAACATTGCTGAACACAGTGCTATCCTTCAACGTCTGTGGAAATTTTACCGAGCATGTTTCTATGTCGTAAGACATCTCCTTTTGCTGATCTTAGCATTTCACATGTTCACACTCAACGGGGAGAAAAAGCCACTCTAAGATCAACCAACTGAGACTCCTAAGGGATTAACTGCAAAGATTCTGTCTTTACTAAGTAAGTTCTCAATGAGCTTAACATAACAAGAAACGAGAAATCCTCAGTCCGATTAATAAGCTCCATTTTTGTTGCCAAGTGTCAGGCCGGATCGACCTCGCCTCCATCACTTTGTTCGTTTATCGGAGCTAAATCTGTAGGCGTAAAGTACTGGCATCATGGAATGGGATCTGTCCATATGCTCAGATATCAAACCTTTGCTTGTCTTAGCCACTTATTTCGATTCTGCTCGCTTTGTAGGTTTCAGAGTCGAAATTTGGTTCTTACTATCAGTGGGCTTTCGGAACATCGTAGTGGCTTTTACTCGTTTATGGAATCACCAATGGCAGGGTCACTGTAACGTTTTTTCTAATGATGTGGCTGCAGCACATTTTTTAAACGAAAATGACCTGCTTCATCAGATGTTGAGTAGCTTCGCAGATATAGATAATTACACAATACCAAATGGCCAATACATGTTGCAATGCAAGCAGTTCAACAGCATTAGCTAAGAGAAGTTAAAGTGGAAGTTATGAGCACGTTAGCTAACTGATTACAATGAACAGAAATCTAGAAAGTAAACACTTTTAAATATTATAATCCTACATAGTAGGAAGTCACTGAAAATGCTACCGTCTTTTCACGCTTAAATTTTATTCATTTTTTATATATGTAACAATGGAGCTAACCTTTGACCTATACATGGCAATCTAATAGAACTTTTTCGGCAACTTATTGAAAAATAGGTATAGAGAAAGATAAAATGGAGCGGAATACAGTCCGCCAAACATGGAATCATCGATATAATTTCAGTAGCTGCAAAAACGTTTATAGCCGTAAAATTTTCTGGTGGATTGTCAGTAATTTCGGTGAAAATTTTTTGGATAAAAATTTTAGTTAGGATATATCTGACCGATAAATCGCCGGAATCGCAAGTACAGTCCCTATATAACAATCCAGATTTACTCTGTCCTTGTGCAGCAAACTGATGAATTACAGTGCTATAGAGTAATTCGGGGGCAAAACGAGCCACTTAAGGAGAAAAATGTAATTTTTTTCTGACAAAGAACACAGAGAACATCATAGTTGGATTCAACACAACATATTAGCCAATTCTAACAACCAGACGTCTTTGAAGCTTCCCAAAACGTTTACTGCACACAAAGATAGCACTTATAATATTAATCAAAAAACTCATTTTACCCCAAAAATTGGGGGCAAAACGAGCCAGCAAGTAGAATAGTTAAAATGCCACCAATCATGATCAAGCAAGCAGACTTCAAAAGAAACAATAAGCTGCAAATGACATAGAAAAAGCAACCAAACAATCTCTGACTAAAAGGAATCAACTACGATACAAGTTTTCAACTACTTCACTTTAAGAACCAATCATAGTCACAAGAATTGAGGATCAAAAATTTTGAAAAGGCTCGTCTCGATGCACCAACTTATATCTAAAAAGTCCATCCCTATACGCCACAAAACATTCATAGAACTCAGAAGTAAATTTGGTTTGTTTCCTACCTATACAGCAAGTTTTGTCAACATTGATTATTTTTAAAGTTGGGTTTTGTCTCCGACAAGGACCTACAAGTTTCCTACGTCTTTACCGACATTTTTATCACTTTTGACGTCATGTGACGTCACAACAACGACTTGTCAGGAAAATTGTTCTCAGTTTTCAGAAACTACA